>MEIZ01000178.1:117950-137437 GCA_001723225.1 Globodera ellingtonae | reverse complement strand
TTTTTTTGTAAATGAAACAATCATAATAATATTTGGCTTTATGACCATTTAAAGGCAAAAATAACAATCCGTTGCAGGGAAATGCAATAAAATCACCGGAAGCAAAGAAAAATTACTTTTTTGATTATATGATAAACAAAAAGTTGTAAATATTACTTTTAACAAGTTATGAGAAAACTTACGAGGACAGCGATCGGCGCACGTTTCAATTGCGCGTTTCAATTCGACGAGCTCGGTTCGCATCTATAGGAATGTTGGATTTAAGGTTAAACTGCAAATGATTATTAAGTAAACAAAACTTTTAAATTGAAATTAAATGATTAAAAATGTTAAAATATCAAAAATAAAAACCTAATTGATTTTTAAGAAAGCAAAAGATTGATCATTTGGATAAATAATAAAATGTAACTAGTAAGAAAATAAAAAAAGATATATCTCTATTTTGAAGCTAAGCGCTGATTTACTTTTTTGCATTTATCTATATTAAAAAAATGTAACATGGCATTAAATAGCCAAAAAAATTTATTTACTCAATGCCTCTCATGGCAATGTTAAAGATAAGTAGTGAAACGACTCACTATCAGGTATCTAATGGTGGCTGGAGTACGTAATTCTTCAAAAACCGAAGGCAGAGAAAATTGTTTTTAAAAGGAATTTCTTAAATAATATACTCAAAAACAAAATATAACCAACGCAAAATTTATAAAAATAAAAAATAAATAAAAAGTAGCAGATTAAAAATTAACAAACAAAAATAAAATAGGATAATTTAAACAAATTACAAAAATAATCATTGCTAAAGATATTTATTTGCTCAGCTGCCATATAAAGTACTGCATCTAGCTTCACACCTAATGGATCAGAAACTGAAAGGAAAAACGATGTATAATAAAAGAATAAATTTAATCAAATGATTTAAAGTAAAGTAGACTTTAAGCTGCTCAAAAGGACGTGTAAGCGAATTACAACAAAAAAGATTCTTAAGTTTAGTTGACAATATACAGTACCTACTAAAAATTTAATTTATTGAAATTCTGATTCTAAAACAATATAAGTATGTAATATTTTATTAAATCAAAAAATTGTAACCAAGATATATAAATTAAGAACAAATGAATATTGTGTAAAAATTAATTATTGCCATGATTGCAGAGCTAACATTTAAAAATTAAAGTAATAAAATAAAAATAACAAATATGATAAAACAGAAAATGAAGAACAATTAAGAACAATTAAAAAC
This sequence comes from Globodera ellingtonae, assembly GCA_001723225.1. Classification (NCBI taxonomy): domain Eukaryota; kingdom Metazoa; phylum Nematoda; class Chromadorea; order Rhabditida; family Heteroderidae; genus Globodera; species Globodera ellingtonae. The sequence goes on along the minus strand of MEIZ01000178.1, from coordinate 136,197 downwards.
TATTTAAAGGTTAATAAAAAAATATAAAATCTCAATTCAGAAACTAGTAGAAATGGAATAAATCAATAAAAGTGATGCCACAAAATAAAAACATAGGCAAATGCCCTCCTCCGGTGCCTTTCGAAAACGTACCAATTTATGGTCCGACCCCAAACAGTGTGACAATTTGTATTCCCGAAATTCTAATTTGGGTATTAAAAACGGCTAATATTTTAATATTAAATTAACGTATTTTTACAGTTTTTCATAGAAAAAATCATAGTTTAATAATAATATATAACTCATACCAATATAAAAACGCATTGTGAATAGTTGCAAATAAAAAAAAATCAAAATTATAGAAAACCAAAAACTAAAATGGGTCGTTCTCTAAGAAAAAATTTCAAAATATTTGCATAAAATAGTTCACATATAATGAAAGCTTAAAAAATCAAAGAAAATTCAATAATCATATTTAAAAACCTAAAAAATTTTCACGCTATTTAATAACAAATAAACCAAAAAAATTTTAAATAGTTGGATGTATCTTTAGTATACTGGAAATTGATTTACTGGCAATAATGCAATTAAAGTTATAATTTTGAACAATATAAAATCTTCAGAGCTTATTTCGTTGCCCTTCCCTTCCAAGCGATCAATGTAAATTATATTACAGGAATAAAAAATTTAAATTATATAAACTTAGCTTAATGCTTTAAAAAACAAATTGGGTATAAATCTCTTCGAGATAGGAATGAAATTTAAATGTTTAATTCTAGAGTCCGGACCCAAAACCCAAACCCAAAAATTTTGGTTTGTTTTGTACAAAAAATTAGACAAGTGTGTTTGGTTTTGGGTTTTAGGTCAACTTTGAGTAAAATTTATTATAAAAAAGTATAATTGTTTAAATAACGAGTTAAATACAACAAATTGTAAATACAAAATTTAAATGTGAAAAGAATCGTGACAATTGAATTTAAATTAGAATAAAGATACAGTTTTTAATATTTCAATAATGACTAATTTTACTCTAAACTTTAATTAATTTACAAAAAAGGTTTTTTAAAAAAGTAAAATATTTTTTAAAAATATACTGATATAATAACACGATACACTAAGGTTACGCCATTGAACTTGCCTTTTAGGCACAGCTCAACCCGCGCTGCTTTCACTGCCGTGGGCTTGGCCATCATGGGCGGGCATGACCGATGATGGTTGTGCTAGCTTAAACAATTTGCACACGCGTTTAAATTGATTAAAATTATATGAAATAAAAAAATAAAATTTGACTAAATCTAATTCTCATAGCATATTTGAATATAAAACCTTTATATTTTACAATAATATTTGATTTGATCTAAATAAAGAAACAAAAAAGTTAAATTTAGCATAAACTTTTAAGCATAAAATCCTCAAATTAAGTAAATGTTTTATGCAAAATAAATTTATTACTTTTAATTCAACCCAAAAACAGGATAGGAAATGAAATCAAAAATATTCAAAAAAAACAAATAAAACAAAATGCATCAACCTTTTATTGGACTAAAATCTTTAATTATAATAAAGATTATTTATTTGAATGAACCATAAGTATAAAATAAAATAATAAATTGAAATTTTAAAAAAGTATTAAATTAATTTTTTAAACTACTTCGATTAAATTAATAAAAATAATAAAGCCATGAGAAATAAATTAATAAAAAGACAATTGATGAACAAAATATTATATATAAAAACGCAATAAAAAAGAAAAAATTAATCTTGTTGTTCAGCATCTACATTCACCCGTATCCTGACGCAAATGGGAGAACATCGAGCATGCTGATGAATCAGTTTCATTGAGAAAATAAAAAACTAATATGTGTAAATACATAATACAGTAAATATTACTAACAACAATCTACGAAGTCGTAACAAAAATTTACAGCATAAAAAGAAAAAAAGAACAGCGGCAAAACAACACTTATACAACAAAAAAATTAGGCGTTAGCATACACTTATAATTAATTTTTTCAAAAATTATTTGATGCTGTAATAATCGCAAAGGTTTTCTGAAAATTTTGAAACCAATTAGAAAATAATAAACAAACGCATTTTTATTTATATTTTTAATAAATCATTATTATTTATTGCTTCTCGGTCTGCATCAAATGTGTCTTTAAGTTGGACTTATTTTTAACTGCCGGATGCCAGCGCAATTTGAGAGTAATATAAAATATAATAAAATTAACAAAAAACTAAAAAACATTGCACATAATTTAAAATCTTATTAATATGTATTTAAAACTGGAGTATTGAAAACGGCTGTAAAAATTTTCATACATATTATATTATATTCGTGTATCAAAAAATGAATTTTATATTTTTAATATTACACAAACTAATATTTTCTATTATCACCAGAGAAAATACGAGCAATAAGAAATTAAATTAAATATATAAATCGGCTAAAAAAGATAGCAAATAAAATTCAATTGGATCTTGAACAAAAACATCAATCAAAAACTTTAATTAAAAAATTTAACTAAAAATAAAATTTTCAAGCCTATGAATAAACTACAAACTACGAAATGAATTTAATTCTGAAAGTGGATCCTTTATTTCAGACATTAAAGTATTTTTATTAGTTAATATCTTGTAAACCAAAGAATCTTTAATTTATGTCAGGAACACAAAGATAGAAAAATATTAAATAGCGTTTGAGAAGTTTTTGTTGGTGTTCTCTACGTTTAAATTTGTTTGGTAAAAAATGCGTTAAAATTGATTTATCAAATATAAATTGGTTTTCTTAACAAGTCAATTAGAAAAATGATCTTAGTCTTAAAATTCAAGAAAGTAATAATGATGGTACCCTTTCAAGTCGAGCGAAACTATTTTTTAAATAAATGCTTACTTACATAAAGAAAAAATATTTATAATATTTGAAGTTTAGCTTATTATAATATGTAACTAGTAAAAAAATAAAAAAGATATATCTCAATTTTGAAGCTAAGCGCTGATATATTTTTTTGCATTTATCTATATTAAAAAAATTCAACATAACATAAATAGCCAAAAAAATACCGAAGACCGCGTAAGGAATTTCCAAAATAATATACGCAAAGACAAAATATAATAAAGCGAGGATAGTCGCGGCAAGATATTTCAGGTTCACCCACAATCAACAAAGCGAAAAAACCTCAAAAACATGGGGCAAAAGTTTAAACAAAATTCTAACAACAATTATTACAATTAATCGGAAAAATCAGAAATTAAATTAACATTTAAAGATAATACAAGATAATCTTATTCTAAAATTTTTTGATACGAGAACAAAATATTATGCACGAAATATTGAATAATTTCATAGTGAATAATTAAACTTATAAAGTGAAACGGGAAATGAAATGCACTTATTCAATCAATTTAAAAATTATAAATATCAAATCTGATGAGCAAATATTTACAAAATAAAATAAACTAATATGAAATTGTTAAATTTAAACAGAAATGCAACTGGAATAACAACGTCAAAAAGATAAAGTTTTTACAAACCTTCAAATGGTCATGAAAACGACGATCACAATAGTTTTTAAACAAATAAAGAATATATAAATTACATTAAAAAAGGAAATACGGTAAATTTTTTTTAGAAATACAAAATAAAATTAAACAGGCAAGTAACGAGAGCCAACGCGATTCAAACGACGACGACACATAAACACATACGACGATGAGATGGCACAGAACGTTCGCCTGGCGGTTGGAGACACTCTGGTGGTCATAAGCATTAACGAATAAGGTTTAGCATTTAAACATTGATAATGCCGTAAACAAAATAATCCATGGCTTATAATCTTTTTAAAAACAGTCCGACACCGCAAAATAACTTTATAAAATAAACAAAATTGATTTCTTTTAAAAGCTCCGCAGGGATATCAGCATTTAACTGCTAATAACTTGTAAAGTTGCACTGATTAAACTAAAAAACAACCATATCCAGAAAAAATAAAAAGATCTAAAATGTAATAATATATTTTTATTTCTAAATTAAAAAATATAATTGATGAATAATCAATATAACATTTCTTTTTCTAATAAGCTGAGATAGCGAATATACGTCAAAATATTTTTAAGAAAATTTACTAAGATTTAAAAAACTAAGCAAATCCCTATTTGCACATTGAAAATTTTCCAAACCTTAAAAAAATTGTTTTTAATTTAGATTTTAAAAAACAAAATTCGGGTAAGCTTTATTAATGTTTTAATAAAAAATTAATAAAAATTTAATGCTCAAAATCATTATGCAACAATGGTTCTAAAACATAAATTGAACCAATTAGGTCGATGATGTAAAAAATATTTAATGAAAAATATTAAAACCTTCAAATGTATAAAATAATAAATAAATTTTCGAGATGACAGAAAAAAAATTTAAAAAATTATAATAAATAAAACAGAATTATAAAAACTATAAAACTTCCAAAAATTCCACAAAATCTCAAATTAAACAATTGCTTAAAAAATAAGTATAAAACAGAGTCTATTGTCCGAAATTTGATTCATTTATACTTAAACTAATCAAAAATAAACAACAAAAAAAGACCAAAATATATTTTTCACATGAAATATTTTTTCTAAATTAACCGTTAGCTAATTGAAAAATAACTGAAATTAGATGGTAGTAATTGTTACTCGTTAATAAAGACATAAGTACATGCAAATTACTAAATAATAAATTTCAATTGTCTTTACTTACTAATAGCCGATCATTCTGGAATTAAAACTTTCTCTAATAGCTATTTAAATTTTAAACAGCTGATAAATTACGAGAAATGTTGTTGATGCGTAGAAATGTATGTTGATGCGTATCTCCACTCGGCAATGAACCAATAATTTAAAGTATTATTTTTGAATCTGACTATATTTATTTTTATTAATTTATGTCTAGAATAAATATTAAAAATGAATTTTACTATGTTTTTATCAAAAATTTTATTTATATTTCACGTGCGCCGGGACAGCAGTGGCATGAAACTTAAAACAAAATAAAACGAAAGTAACCTTGAAATCAAATATTGTTTGGTCTTATACATCAGAAGAACTGATCATTTTTGGAAATCCGCACAATGTGAGGGTCTGATAAATCCAATAAATTAATTTAACTCAAATTATATTTTAAAGAATGCTGTATTTAAGTTAATGAGATTTTATGTCATTAAAAGATACTTAAAGCATTTTAAGCATTATTTTTTAATACATTTTTTTTGAGATATATGATTTCTTAGTCGATCAAAAAATACTTTAAGGGTGCATTTTTAGAGTTTATTGCATTATTTTTAGGGGTGCATTTTTGGTATTTATTACATTTTTCTTAAAGAATTTTTCCAGAAGGAAATTTTCTCCAAAATCAATTTAGGGGTCAAATTTTTGTTTTTTTTGATGGAATGGTAAGAAAATTGATCCATACAAATTTTGTAAAACAAAAAAGTCCCCCCTATGGTTTTTTCTCAATTTTTCGCCAGCTGAAGTATGGAAATTGTGTAGAATGAAGAAAACACTGATAGCTGTACATATCGCCAAACAGGTTGAAAAATAATCCCCCAACCTCTGAATAGGTTGCCCCCATGGGGGATTAAAAGAGTATATACGGTAAATTATTTATTAACTAAAATTATCGTTGCAAAGCCAATCCATTCATACATATGTTTTTATAAATAAGAAAAAGCAAATATGGATTAATTTTCAACAGGTCAAAACCCGCCTTAAATCCTCAATTTTTTTATATTTTTTACCGCTTCGGTATTGATTCGAAGGCCCGCATCCAGCGCAATTGAAATTTAAATGTAATCATCCGCATTAAAGACTCCTGCGTGCGCATTTTCATAATTCGTTAATATATCAATTTTTATCATTGCGTAACCCGCCAAGCGCTTAAACTTCGAGCAGCGTTTTTTTTAAAATCGAATTAATAAAAATAAATAAAAATGTGTCAACATAAAACAAAATGATATTCTTTCAAGATGATAAGTAAAGAAAAATTCAGCGAAACGAAGCATGTCATTCAGAATATGGCCAAACTAGAATTTTAGCTAATAATTTCATTTGTCAAAATAAAGGTTTGTGAATTAAATCATTATATATTTTTATTAAATTGTTAATCAACAGAAGATGTGAAGTTTCAAATTAATCAAATTTTTAATATAAATTTGTTTTCAGTGCTTTTATAGGTTTATATATTTGAATTTTACCAAATATAAGCATCATGTGACCACGCTAAAGCAACGATTATTATTACAAGAGGAATTAATTAAGGAGAGCTCAAATTATTTAATTAAACACAATTAACAATTGTTTTAAATGTTTGATTTTTTCAATTTATAATAATTCCATTTGGTAAATCTTATTGATTTTTAAATTTATAAGCGATTTTTTGCTATCAAAAATATTTAAATATTTTATAAATATTATAAATTTTTTACTTGGAACATTTTTTATACAAGTTATGCCCATCTGTGAAGAATGGTCAACAAACATGTTGAATTGAGGTAAATAATATAGAAAACTCTCCAAGAGATGTTTATATTCTCTTTAATATTTTAGTTCAACTTTCTCGATTTAGTTCAAACCGAATATTACTAAATTATTTTTTATGTAGTATGTAGTTGTACAAACTGGCACTAAAAGATATACGCAAACACTAGTGTGAATATTTTAAAACATAAAAACAATATTATTCGCTATTTTATTTTTTGTTATTTACGTTTTAATTTTATAATTTTTGGCGCTGAACACGTCTCTTCTCTTCGTTGCCGCGTTAAAACTACGTAGCCGGCAAAGGAAGTCATCGTAACGTTCCCGCCCGGTATTTAGCTTTTTTTTGTATTTTGTTTGTAGAAAATATTTATTTCTGGTTTTAAAAACTTGATTTGATAATTTTACACATTGAACCATTGTTTTTTATTCCACTGTTAATTCGTATTAAATCAAACTGGCGTGGCTAAGCATTATTTACAATGTATTATTTTAGATTACAATTAATTTTTTAAAATAAATAGTTGAATGGTAATATATTTTTTAATTCATATTAATGTTTTGCCATTTATTTATGTAAATTTAATTATATATTTGTTGGCTTTTACATTATTTTATTTAAATTTGGTATAAATATTATTAATTATTATTTTAATAAAACTGTATCGGAGAAGATCGACAAATGGATGGGCGACCTGGTCATCTCTCTATCTTTAGCGGGATATGGGGGTATTAAATTTTGAAAAATTCTTATGTTTGTGTTGTTTTAAATTTGTTGAATATAATATATTTATTCATTTATTGATAAGTGTAACATTTAAACTAATTATTTTATTTTGGTATTGCAATCCACATTTAGGAATAATTATTGATAATTTATTGATATTTTTTCACTATAAAATTTAATGTTAGATTTATTAATGTTTAGTAGGGTATTAAATAGGGCTATTTTTAGGATCATTAAAGAATTATAATATATGCAATTCTTTTTTATTAAAGTAAATTTTGGAATTAATTTGGAAAATTATAATTAAATCGATGATTGTTGGTTAATTTTTTTATATATTCCAGACGCCCAGCGCTTTGAGAAAACCAAAATCCTTGCCTTTATCTTTAAAAAATACTTTATATTTTTATTTGTATAATATTAATTTTGGTTTTTGTTAAGTTCAATTTGATTTATAATTTCATTTAAAATACAATTGTAACTAAATTACAGCTGCCATGAGATTATAATTATATGGCCGTAATAGCTAAAGGCCTGCCTGTAATATACAAGATGTGGATTACGATAGCTTTTCTAACTTACATTTATGTATTTATTTTGGTAGTTTAATATAGAATTATATTTAAAATTTTAATCTAATTAAGTACTGAACTTATTTTATGAACATGATAAATTCAAAATTTTGAATTTCTTTACTATACTTCGAATTTAGTGTTAATTTCTGATACATAATTGGAGGGTCCGACGGCGCCGACAGGCGCCGTCGGGTATTTTTTTAGAATTTTTAAGGTTTTTCTTAAGCAAATGCAAAATATCTCATCATTATTAATACACTCACTTCTAATTAGGTTTTCATATTTGTATCTAATTTTATTGACCAGCAAATTCCACATTTTCTCGGTCGAAAACAATGCCAATAATTCATTTTTTAATTTTTTAGTTTTTAACGCTAACATAAAAAGCAGCATATTATCAGTTGTTTATATATGTGAATTGGCATTTATTTTAATCAACAAATTAAGACTTTAAATTATTTCATCATTGAAATATTTTAAAATGCATTTCATATTTTTGTTTTATGTTTTGTTTTACATTAAAATTTTTTTTATATAAAAAGTTAATTCTGATAATTTAAAGCGATCGCGTAAAGGTATCTTAATTTGCAAAAAGCTTAAAATATTATTTTAAATTTTGTTATCATTTTAAAGTGTCTTGCTTTCAGGTATTTTTGACAGGCTTTGAATATTAACAAAAATTATCGGTTTAACATAGAATATATATGGATTTTATATTCTTCTTGTGATTTATTTTTATATGTGTAAATTTTTTATCCTTTTAATTTGTGAAAACATTTATTTACACTTTATTATTTTCATTATTGTCATGTGAACGTCTCGGGAATTATTCCAGAATTTTAATGCATTTTTTAATAAATCTTATTTTATTGATTTTGTTACCAGCTGTTATATTTTTGTTCTCGGTATAGTTTGAAGTATTTAAATGGGAAATTCAGAGATAGTTAAAATATTAAGGCGTGTTATTTTAGCGTAATGACATTTATGTTATTAATGAAACACTCATATTTAAGGTTTTAAACTTTGATATTGATACTATTTTCTTTTAACGTGTAGTGGTGCTAATTTCAGCCTCCAATCAATGTCCAAAAACGACGACTCAATGTTCCAATTGTGTGGAACTCGGCGATTAGGCGTACTCGATTTTGTAAAAATTTATTTATTTTATATTATATTGATATTAAAATTAATAATGATCTAAACTTATAAGGCGATTGTAAGTAGAAATAGCAATTTAAATATGTTTTGAATTTTTATAAAGGATATGTTTTTGTAATCGAGCTAACAATTTCTAATGTAAAAATTGATTGGGGAAATAAATCGTCATCAAATGATGAGGAAGCACGGTTAAAATGAGATATACTTTAATAAATTTAATATTTGAGAAATAATTATAATATAAATAATTTGGAAATAGAAAAGCTGGGACTATTCCCCAGTTAGAGAATTTTTTTAGCTATTTTAATGCAGGGTTCCGATCGGGTAAAGTCGATTCCCAAGTACACACATGTTGATTTCCAAGTACATAATGGGCCAATTTTACGAATTCCAAGTACACTCAAAAAATTCCTCCAAAAATCAATTTGTGGGCCAAATTTAGAGGTTTACTCAAGATCAGAGCCGTATTAGCCTTAAATTTCGTTGTTGGTGGATCCGAGTGCGCCGACAGGCGCCGTCGGAAATTTTTTTCTAATTTTTAACATTTTTGTTAAGAAAATTGCGTAAAAATTATGAAAATTTTATGATTTTCGGTTTTTTCAAAATTTTTTTTGCGAATTCTGCTGAGTGGGGTTGGCGGTGCCGATAGGCGCCGCCGAGAAAATTTTTGGAAATTTTAATGAAACTTGTTATGAAAATTGAACAAAATGCTGCAAAATAGTAAATTGAAATGGATCAAGAATCACTGTTTTGAGAGGGCTTATTTTTGATAAAATAGCCATTTTCTTTCAAAATTTTGAAGACACAATTCCAAAACATGAATATTTCCATTAAAATCCCTAAATTTTCAACACTCACGCCAAATTCTCATTTTCCAAGTACATTCTTGGAAATAAGCACGCTTTTAAATTTGTAAATTTTTTTCCCATTCGAGATTGAATGAATTTTTACGCTTTGCTGAAGACATGCTGGAAATAGAAACGTGGTTTAATAAAATGACCATTTTTTGATAAAAAAATGACTATTTTCTTATTGAAAATTTTGAATATACACAATGCCAAACATGAATATTTCCATTAAAACACCTAAATTTTCAACACTCACGCCAAATTCTCATTTTTCAAGTACATTCTTGGAAATAAGCACATTTTTAATTTTTAAGTACGAGGGTTCATTTTCAAGCACTGTACTTGCCATTCAAGTACGAATCGGAACCCTGTTTTAATGCCATTTTTGATTTTTTTTTTTAAATTTGATAAATGCAAAAAAAGTAAATTAGCGCTTTGTTTCAACAAACTCATTTCGGTGGTCTCCCTTAAGAACTATTGAAATAATATACTTTAAAAAGCAAAAAATTGTATGGAAAATATATTTATTAGATTTGAAAAACAAGAAATAATTTCGTAAAATATGAAAGATATTAAATCATAAATATAAAGAATTTTAACAAAAAAAATTAAAAATTGACTGTTGATATAAAAAAAAGTAAAATAAAATATTATAACAGGGGAGGGGCGCCAGCTCAGCATCTTTGTCAGTCATTTTAAACATTCATTTCAACAAATCAATTTTCCCATCTAAATTGTAAATTAATTACAAAAGCAAAATAGGCAAACTACAGGGATAAGAATACAATTTGATAAAATGTTGTAATTACTAGGTTTTTTAGGCAAATGCCTGCTTGTTGTTGTTTTTCAAATTAATTTTTTTTTTCTTAAGAACCTTTTCAGCACAAGTGAAACCGTAATCGACGCGGATATTTTTAAAATAAATTTGATTAATGATTATTATTACGGATCCAAAATAATCACGTTATTTATTTACAAAATATTAAATCGCTTTTGTCTAATAAAATCATTCGGCATTTTGTAGTAAATCCTGTGCATCATTCCAGGAAGCAAGAGCTCATTCGGTTTAGTGTGAGATGAGTCCGCAAAGTCCACCAGCTCCGAGACGGTTGCCGGCATTTACCTTATTAAATTTAACAACTCCCAAAAAAATACCTCTTGTACTTCTGGATTCGGCATTTTTCTATGTAAACATTGATTCTCCAACTATTCTATCGTTATTCTTTTAAATGTTTAAGAAATATTGCCTTCGTCTGGGTTGAATATAAAAAAATTTAAAGTTGACGTATTCAAAATTATTATATAGATGTTTAGATAAATTTAATGATTTAAAACCTTGTTGTCTTCCGTATGACATACGAGCAGGGCAGAGGTTAATTCTCCAGCTGTTTTTTTGCGCTACCAATATTAACTTAAGATTCGCTTTAATTAAATCTTCAAATCATATTTTCTTTGGGTTTTTAAAATTTCAATGTATTTTATTTGTTTTATTTTGGAATTTATAATTAAATTTGTGTTTATTATTGATTTTAAGCTTTGTTGAATTAATTTATAATTTATAATTTATTTTTTTGTTTTTTATTCCTCGGGCTTTCAAAACGGTATGAACAGACCAATAAAGAACACATTTTTTTGGTATTTTTAAATAAACCCGGTTACTTGGTACATTTGTGCTCTTTGGAAGTTTGAGAATTTAAACGATTCTTGATATATTGTGATAATAGGGTATCAGTTCAAAAACCCTTCATCATTAATTTAAAAGCTTTATATTCAAAATTTATCAGAAAACATTTAAAATTTGATATAATGAGAATTCATAATTTATTCGAGAAATGTATTTAGATAAATTGATCAACGTTTTGAGAGAGTGGCTTCAATTGAGAAGTGTCAGCTTTCATACGTCAAAATTGAGTTGGCATTCGGTTTTTCCTGTCAAGATAAGGCTGCCAACTTGACTAAAATTTTTTAATAAATAATGATTTTTTTTAAAAAAAACTTTGGCATTTATTACTAAATAATTTAAGTGTAATTTTTTGTTTAATTTTTTGGTGCATTAATTTCGCATTTATATTAAACAATTTATGATTTGCGCATATTAATTTTTATTAGATGTAAATTAAACAACTATTGATTATGTTCCAATTATAAGTAAGTTAAACAGTGTTAAAACATGGAAAGACCTTGCTAACCAAAGTATTTAAAACTTATTTGAAATTAGTTAATAAATATTTTGTACATTATTTTAATCTTTATTTAATCATATTTATATTTTTTAATAACACCCTAATTTCTGTATTTTTAATCCCAATTGTGCAAAATCATAATATTGGTTTATACTTTTTTTTCAATTTTTGTGTATCGGAAATCGTTGTATTTGGTACTTTCAACTAATTCAACCGACCTATAAACATTTATTATTAACTACCTTCACATATTTTAGCGTTGGTTGAAAGTAAATTTTAATATTTTTATTTATTTGAGAAAATATTTAAAATCCAAATTCGGTTCTTTTGAATAATTCCGTATAAAAATTGTTTTGTTGGTGCGCGGTTTTTCTTACTTGTATCCAATGAAAGTATATCAAATGCGTAGTGATCCATGTTTCGTTATTACTTTCAGTTGTCATATTTTAGTTTTTTGTTAAAATTCATTTATACCCAGGCATTGTAGTTAAATAACAGGTCAACCCGTTATTTTTTAAGTATTTTTCATCTTAATAAACAAATATATAATATATTCGTTAATATTTGAACATGGCCAATGATCTTTTGTGTCCGGCGGTGTGGCTTTGACTAACAAAGCACAGATTTTTAAGAACAGATTTTTTGCATATTTTACGTTATTTAGACATTTATATAACTGTTGTGATATTTTAAATTAATTTTTTGGCACTTCATTTGACCTTAAGGTTATAGAATGATTACATATTATTCTTTGTAGTTGTTGATATCATATCAAATTACTAAAAGCTTTTAGTCTTTGACAATATAAAGAAAGCAATGAGTGTTGATTATTCGTTTTTTTTGGAATTTTATGAATAATGATAATTAACCGAGCATTTATTTTAAAATTGTATATTTTTATAAAATAACGGTCTCAGTTAAAAGATGTGTCGGTTATTCACAAATTAAATTTTGTTTAACCGAATTATTATTGACCAATATTTTTTTATATTTTTAAACTTAATTTGTTTAAATATTTAATGTAGAACTCTCAAACAATATTTTTCTTCAAAATATTTTTAATTAAAATAATATAAATTTTTTATTTTATTATTCCATTGAATCTTTAATGATAACTTTCCTTTTTCTTTTGTTGATATTCGAAATTTAGGGTTTAAAAATGTGAGAGTTTTGCATCGGACCCGGTTTGCTTGAATTTATGTTCATATTTAAAATAAATGCATTTAATATATATGCAAAAGGTAGCTAATAAAAACAAAATTATTGACTAATAATAATGAACTATTCTAAGAATGGCGATTTATACATATTATTATACATTATATATTATATATAACTTAATATTCCAAGTCGTAAAGGCTGATAAACTTGCAATTTAGTACAGTTCAACAAAAAGAGAATATTAATAATTAATATCTTTTAAATGTGAGAATAAATTCGAAAATAGCTAGGGCACCCCATTTTAAATTTTAACAAAAAAAACAATATTTTGAAGTGCAATTTCTTCATACGTGCCAACAATTTTATTCTTAAGAATGCTTAAACTACCAATTAATAAAATATTTAAGATATCAAAACGTTTTCAAAATCTCAACATTTTCAAGTTGTTAAATAGAAGTATTCTCTCAATAATATGTGATTACAAATCGCCATATTTGAAATAAATAGAATAACAAAAAAATCCGATTTACACAAATAAAATTTTTTTTAAATAAATTAATTATGAAAAAAATCACTTATCAAGATTTTTGCTTAAGTCTTTACACTCAATGTATTTATAAAAAAAAAGAAAATTATATATTTTTTTAAATTTTATTTCTTAAAATAAACGTAATTATCTGTCCGTCCTTGTAAGAAATAAACGATTTAAAACTTTATTTACACAAATCGAATCTCAATGCAATTCTAAGAGAATGATAATGATGAGATAATTGTTAAATGCATGTTTAAATTCAAGCCTCAACCGAAACTATTGATTAATCTAATATATTATATTAAATAAATGAGTATTTTACCGGGAAATTTTTTCATGTTTATTGTTTGGTTTGAAAGCAAATTAATTAATTTTTATAAAATTTTTTGAGTTGATTTATGATAATATATGTTATAATTGACTAATTCGACAACTCAAAATTAGTAAATGCAAACCTTTAATAATCAAACAGTAATTAAACTGATAACACACTTAAAACCACTAAAATAATAATTAAATAATTTGTAATGCTTAAACATATTATGAAAGTTGAAAAAAATCTTGAAATCAAATAAAAATAATATCACAAAAATTTAAAATTCACAAAATTAGTTGCAAGCAAACCTAGAATAATCGAAAGGATAATTTAAAGCTTCAAAAGGTTTTACCAAAATAAAAGATATTCAAAATCTATTGCGATGTTATGGGAGAAACTGATTTAAATGCTCATTTTATTTTTTGAAGAAATAGTGTGCTAAAAAGAGAGAGTCAGACGGCTAGACTAATTTGGTCATCAACGCACCCCATCTAATAATTTTTTAGTTACTTTTTTGAACATTTTATTTTTTGAAGAAATAGTGTGCTAAAAAGAGAGAGTCAGACGGTTAGAGTAATTTGGTCATCAACGCACCCCATCTAATAATTTTTTAGTTACTTTTTTGAACATTTTATTTTTTGAAGAAATAGTGTGCTAAAAAGAGAGAGTCAGACGGTTAGAGTAATTTGGTCATCAACGCACCCCATCTAATAATTTTTTAGTTACTTTTTTGAACATTTTATTTTTTGAAGAAATAGTGTGCTAAAAAGAGAGAGTCAGACGGTTAGAGTAATTTGGTCATCAACGCACCCCATCTAATAATTTTTTAGTTACTTTTTTGAACATTTTATTTTTTGAAGAAATAGTGTGCTAAAAAGAGAGAGTCAGACGGTTAGAGTAATTTGGTCATCAACGCACCCCATCTAATAATTTTTTAGTTACTTTTTTGAACATTTTATTTTTTGAAGAAATAGTGTGCTAAAAAGAGAGAGTCAGACGGTTAGAGTAATTTGGTCATCAACGCACCCCATCTAATAATTTTTTATTTACTTTTTTGAACATTTTATTTTTTGAAGAAATAGTGTGAAAAAAGAGAGAGTCAGACGGTTAGTGTAATTTGGTCATCAACGAACCCCATCTGTGGCGGAAAATGCCCAAAATATTAAAGACTGAGGGTTGGGTTAGTTCACCTTCGAATTCTGTTCGAAGGTCCGAGAACACTTTTTCTCGGAGGAAGATTTGAAGAACAAAGGAAAAGGGAATGGGCTCAAAAGGGGATTTGAACCCACAAGACTTCCGAGATTTCTTCTCGGGACCAAACAATGGACCAACACTCCTCGCAGTTCACCTTCGAATTCTGTTCGAAGGTCCGAGAAACACTTTTTCTCGGAGGAAGATTTGAAGAACAAAGGAAAAGGGAATGGGCTCAAAGGGGATTTGAACCCACAAGACTTCCGAGATTTCTTCTCGGGACCAAACAATGGACCAACACTCCTCGCTTAAAAGCGACAGATTTATTTCAAAGCGAACGGAGAGAAATGAATAGTCGAATGGAATAGAAATGGTCGGGATTAATTGAATGGTGAAGTTGATTGAAAATCCCCTCCTTTATAGGCTAAAAAAAGGGGGCGGGGCGTAACAATTATTTTTATGTTAGATGAGTCATCGATTTGGAAGAAAGGAAATAAATTATGGATTGGGGACAGAAAATGAACTGTCGCATTTCCGCGACAGATTGGGGGCGACGAGGAAGAAGAAAAAACAAAGAATAAACAATTTCTTCTCAATCCAATCTTCAGTCCTCCTTCCGATCACTGACGCCGGGCCTTTTTTGGACGTTTTGGTTCCGGGCTTGACYAACGGGAACGGTCCTGTTGGAGTTGTTGTTGGTGTWGGGAGGCCGGTCTGCCGGTCATCGGCGGGGCCGGGAAAAAAGGTCCATAGCAGACCTCTTCGGGGGATTCCACCTCCCCAATGGGTTCCAAGTTTCCGCCCGACAAGGCAACCGGAAGTGCATTAAGAACTCGGCGGAAAAGATTTTCCAACCGATTTTGGCTTTCTGCCACTCCTTCCAAAATTGTTTGGAACGAGTGGAAGGAGGGATTGATCTCAGGCTTTGCCTTCGCCAAACTCGAGACCTGTTGCGGTGAGTTGCCAATTTTTGGGGGTGGTGTTTCCACGTTGTCCTCTTCTCGGCCTTTTTTGTGAGGGAGGATGGCCTGAAGAGTTTTGATGTCTTTGCCTTTTGATTTTGCGGCCGATTGAGCCGATTTATTTATTTTTTTTCATGGCTAGGAGGGTGGGCGTATTTTTCGCCTTTGTTCACTTGTCTCACCCGTTTTGTTTTTTATATAACGTGGACAGATTTTTTGTCCTTTTTTGTGGCCTGTAATTTTACAGTGTCCGCACGTAGGCGGTTTAGGTTGAGGCTTTACTTCCCTTGCCTCTCGGGAGATAAAGTCCTCTACTCTGGCCAATTTTGGATTGAGATTTTGATCGGAGGAGGAGGAGAGGAACTCTTCCTCCTCTCCTTCTTCCTCTTCATCGTTGGCACTTACGACACTCACCGAATTGGTGGCGTCCACCATTCCTTCGTTCTGCCGGATATTTTTTTTTGGCACAATTGTGCAGAGATTTTGGGTAAGTACCAATGCCAATTGCAAGCCCTCGAGCTGAAGGTGCAATTGGATTGGACTGAAACTTGTAAGGGCGAAGACTCTTCGCCCTACATTTCGAATTTGATGTTTATAAATGTCCAGCGGAAGTCTCCGCTCGGGACTTTCCATCATTTTCTCTAAATTTAAGGAACGGCAGTTGCAGTTTACTGAACCACCGGAGTGGTCCGGAATACAATCTGAGCATGCCTTCATGCCCAGTGTACAATTGAAATCCAGGGCCTCTTGCTGGTCCCTGCAATGGAAATCGTCAGTTAAAGCTTCTCGTGCGAGAGCCATATTGGTAGCGCTGCCAAGCCTTTGTAAAGCTTTGGCATTCTAGTGCCAAAGCCTTGAGAACGATTTTAATTGACCCGAGGGCAATTCCCTCATTTGTTTTCAGCATTGACCGGCGGGCAAGAGAGCTATTGTTGCTGTGTTTTCCACAGTGCATTTTAATTCTGTTGCTGTTTTAAAACATTTGTTAGATTGTGCCATTATAGCCACTGTTTCTGCCCCTCCCTGAACCCGAGGGAGCAGAAGCTCGCCACAGATTACAACAAAAGCTGTCGACCGAAAAATTCGACGCGAAGTCCAACTTTGAGACGCTGAATTTCTGGTTGGGTTTCTGCCTCTCCGTAGAAAGGGTCGCCCTTCCATATTCCCGCTTGAGTGATAGACTTGGTTTGGGAAAGCAAAATTGACAATCGGAGTCAAGAACTGAGTTATTAACCAGATAATCATTCTGACTCCTGAAAAAAGCATTTTTAGAGCCGAAAGGATCAAGAGACCTATACTTAACAGGGAGAGGCAAAGTCCCCCTGCAAGCATAGAGGCAATCATTGGATTGCACATTGGGTTTGCCAATTGATCGACACATAGGTAGCAATCGATAAGTACACARTCATCYACGGGCGGGCATGAAATTTCTTTTTTGAACATATGTTTAGAGTCTGCCCAAAAATGTCCTTGACATCGATAACTGTTTACAAGGACCTCAGCGGGTAATTCATAAACCAGTTTATGGATATTTTTGTTTATGTAACACTGTTCCGCACAGCATAGTTCAATTTTCTTAATTTCCGGTGGAACGATTACAGTAACTCCTCGTGGACTGCATGATAACCCACATTCTTCGCAATGGTCCATCGGGTAGGCCAAAGAAGAAATGGTGTTAAGCATCATCAGAGCCATTATTACGAGGGTGATTGGAGGAAATTTTGCCCATACCTTTCCTTTAGTGAATTTTTGGAAGTTTTCTTCCCTGGTTGGAGGTGCTTCATTCACTTTGTCCAGAGGTGGAACTTTGGCCCAACCTCTTTCCTTGATAATAGTTTTATATTTTTGTGCCTCTGTTTGAGGAGAAGTTTCTTCCTCAGGTGTGATAAGCTCCTCCACAGGTATGTCCGGTGGAGGGTCTTCTCTCAAAGAATCTTTCTCTGGACTGATTTCCAGCGGGATTATTCGAGTGACGGGGCGTGTTAACACCGTCCGTCGCGGAAGGTCTCTGAACCTTCTTTTTTCGGAACCTCGCACAGGGATTTCCACTTTGACGCTCCGGATGGCACCGGGCTGTCCGTGGAGTTCAATAATCTTACCCA
>MEIZ01000178.1:99977-112726 GCA_001723225.1 Globodera ellingtonae | reverse complement strand
TTTGGCATCAACGCACCCCATCTAATAATTTTTTATTTACTTTTTTGAACATTTTATTTTTTGAAGAAATAGTGTGCTAAAAAGAGAGAGTCAGACGGTTAGAGTTCAGTAAAAAGATCATGAAAGACATTTTTAATGAGAAGAAATGAATAACAAATTCGAATTAACAATAGCACTCTCTATTTTCAATGAAAACATAATAATAAGCATTAGCACAAGTATAATAATCTCTATTGATTTTGTTCATGCAGATCATACATAAAAGAAAATAAATACATAATAACTAACCTAACTTTATTGTTCAAAACATTAATTTAATTATTATGATAACAAAACATTAATCAACAAATAAGACCTTTTTAATGGAAATAATCTTTTTAAATATTAAAATCTTAACTCTGGTCGCCTAGTATATACAATCATTGACATAAATTATTTAACTAATTTTTCGTTATAATAGCTTTGGATAATTTCTTCCAACAAAAAAAAATATTGCAATAGTTTTAAAATCTTTCAAAAAATTGAAAAGTAAATTGCTTAAAACATAAAAATATTTTTCTAATTTACACAATTTTTGGATGAAAACGACGAGCCAAACATGCACCTCAAAGAAAACTATTCCTGAATGCGTTATAAACATATCAATAATACAATTAATCCAACCCGGAAAAATTTAAAAAATTAATTTAACGGTGCAACCATTTAAAAGAATATAACAATGTAAATATTGTATCAGGCAACAATGATTTAATAAACAACGAATTACAAAATAAAATTTAATTTATTTGTCAAAAAAATAAATCTCTATGCTATTTCGTAAAATTGCAATTAAGTACTTATGCTACTCAGAAATAATTAAAGTACATTTTGTTTGTGAAGGGATAGTTAATATGTTTTTCTGGGCTTGTAGACCTTTGAGGTCGTTTTATAGAAGATATGTTTGGTTATATATATTATAAATTCTAAGACTTTGTAAATTAGCGCCATGTATAATTGGTGATTTCCACAGCGTCCGCCGTATTGTCCAGGAAGAATGATATAATTTTATTATCAAAATCATTGTACAGATTACAGAGTAGCAAAAGGTATGGATCAAATATTCGCAATATTAGCATTCATCTGCTCGGTATTAATCCAGTTCGAGCCGAACCACTTTATGAAAAAAAACTTAAATTAAAACAGATTTATAATAATATAACCGATTAATTTTATTAAACAAAATATTTTCAAAAGAAAGTTCAAAGATTTTTCCTTCATATAATAAAATTATCAAAATACAATAATCATAATTTACAAAACCTACAGCAAAAAATTCACGCTGTTTAATAACAAATAAACCAAAAAAAAACTTCAAATAGTTGGGCAGATTTAGCAATGTATCTTTAGTATACTGAAAATTATTTACTGGCAATAATGCAATGTTAATTTTAGTTAGAAGCCTGTTTTTACAACTAAAAATAGATACAAATTATTAAATCAAAAGCAACGTGAAAATTTTATAATTCTAAAATTAACAAATTGTTTTTGAAATCAACATTGAAATATGTATGTAATATAAAAGATTTAWTTATGTGTGTTATATTTATATCTTTGCTGAACATCCAAATTTAAAACAAAAGTTATTAAAGATTAAAATGTAAAATGCCAAAAGGTACAAAAAATAACAAATTTTTTAAAATTATTGTTAGTTTTGCTTACTTTATTCAACAAATAGCTTCTATTTTATCACACATATAATGAACAAAAATTCAGCCAAGCTTTACAGCTTTCTGAGAAGGGTGCTCGAAAACATAGCYRTAAATTAACTTAAATTAAATTCAGAATAATTCTATTACTGCRTATGACTATGATTTGTATTTAGATTGTAGAGTCAATGTTTATAAATGTTATTATTGTATTTAGTAAACGATACTTAAATTTATGTAAGAAACTTTTAAGAAGTCCATGTTAAACTGTCGTTAATTTTTAATTTCTTTAATTTATGTAAAATTTTTATTATTTTCTTTTATTTTTATTCAAAGATTTTTGGCGGTTTTGTCGGCGATTATGTTATAATAAAGTTGTCACCATCCGACAAAATTTAAAGTTCATAATTAATAACATTTTGTGCATATTTTATTTTGCAGCATTTACTATTTCAACTCGAGATCGACAGAGAAAACAATCTGCTGGTTAATTATTAATAATAAAATTAAATTTAAAGCATGTTTAAAAATTGAATTATTATAGAAGTAAAATAATCATACTTATTATTAAAGATATAGCAGCAATTAATCGTTATTGTTAATGTCAATTAAAATTTGATTTAAAAACTAAAATTAAGCAAATAAAAATTAAATATTAATACTAAAATTTTATCTTAAACGAAAAACCAATAATACAGCTACGAACAAATGGGTTTAATGGTTTCTATGGATTAGCTTAAACATATTTCTTGTAAACTCTTTCATCCGTATACAATTTTAACTGATTTAATGGTATTTTTTTTAAATAATAATTTTTGTATAAATTTAAAATTTTGCTGTAAGACCTGCTGCTGATGAATTCTCTCTATAAAGATTTCGAGCGCTCGGTTAGCTGTGGTACTCTTTTCATGCGATATTTGCAATATTAGCAAACATTAACATAACATTTTAAATTGTATGCTATACAATTTCAGTAAATGAAACATATATTGCTTTTAGTAAATATTTTGAGAATCGATTATTCAAGTTAATTGATTTTTTAAAATAATGTATGTCTTTAGGATGCGCTTTCTTCACGTAGATTATCTTTCAATTGATATCGAATTTTCATTTTCTTTGTAATGATTATAAAAGGATCCGATCATTTACATATTATGACGGTTAATCATTCAATGGCGTGATTTAATTATTATTTACTTAGCTTCTTAATATAAATTAAAATTAATAGCCAATTATCAAATGATTAACATATAAGCGAAAATAATTACAATTTTAAGGACAAGAAGTTAAAGATTTTCATTCTGAAACTTATTATAAAGCCAGATCAAAGCTTTTATGTTAAAGAAAATAGTCAACCATTTTAATCATTATTTCTCTTTTTACTTGATGATTTCGGTGGCATTGCCACATTAAGCTCCAGTTTTCTTAAACAAAAGAAAGGATCAAAAAAATATATATAGAATTAGGGCTTAAATATAAGTATAACAAAATCGTACGATAAAATGAGAATAGACACAAAACAAGCGGCTTTCGCAAAAAAATGAAAAAGTTTCAATATTAAAACTTCAATAATTAAAATAAAAATAAATAAAGTTTAAGCAATCCATCTAATTATGCGTAAGATAAGAGGAATTTATAAAAATAAATTGGGTTAAAACTTTTATGATTTGCATATGGTTTTCTTTGAGTTCTTTCTACATATTTATTAAAAATTTTGGTTTCAAAAGACCAGCCAATTTAAAATTGATTATTAAAAATATGCAAACGATGCAGAAAAACACTGCCGCTAATAACTAAAACAACTTAAAAATTAAGATTTGTTAGCAAAAACCTTTATAAAAAAATCATTGTATCATTTTAATAGGGTTTTTGTTGCTTTCAACAACATATATTAATTTTGAATTTTTACAGTTTCTCAATGTAAGTTTTTAATTTAAAGCTTGCGCGCAACGCTTTTCACTGAAATCATTTCTTAAATTGCACATTACGGCATGTCTGCAATTTTTCTCACATTTAAAAAAATTCAAACAATATAAAAGCACAGTTTAATAATGATTTAAAATTGCTTTGTATTTTGGGCATGACTTGACTAAAAATTAACAATTTGGCATTATTATAATGCAGTTTTTTCTCCAAATGTTTTAAAGCTTATTAATAATATTTTATATTACAATAAAGCGCATTTTATCTTCTGTGGAAACAAACGATAGCATAATTTTATTTATTTGAATAGCGATTTTCTATGCATAATTAATACATAATAAGTGGGGTCTAAGAAATTTGGGATTTAGCGCTCTATTTAATGTTATATAATTTATTGGTTTTTGAGTAACTTTTGAATGCCCATGGTGCTCGTTACCTTGTCCCTTTTCAGGGCATTAAAATTTCGGATCTAACAGTTGGTCCACGAATTTGGTCCTGCCTTCATAACCCATAGTATATGTTTGATTTTTGTTCCAAAGCATATTCTTTATGTAATTTTATTTTTGTCTAAAATCCAATGCTAATATTTCCTCAAGGAATATAGTTTTAATAAAAGCCTTTAAGTTTAATAATAGACATATGTACGATTTAATAACATTTTTACATCATTAATTTTAAATAAATTTTAAATATATTTGTTTTATTTTTGTTAATTTTCTTCTTTTTTTTTAATTTACAAATAGACCGAGTCGATAAAGATTGCTTTTATATTTTATTATGGATTCACTTTGGATATTTTGACAAATTTTTAATTTGCCGTAGCTAATATTTTGAAAAATTGTTTTATTTTTAAAAATTATTATATTTATTATCATTTTGATTATTTGTTGTGATTTAAAGTTTAATTTAAGAAAGTGTTATAATATTTTTACTAAACTGGCATGCTTAATTACAGTAAACCTAAATAAATGCAAAATAGGTTCACAGCGCAATTTTTTAAGAGTATACATTTTCTTAAATATGCAGCTAATTGAGCAGCCGCTCTCTCTCACACAAGCATCTCTCTCTCTCTCCCAATCATCTTAAACAAACTGATGTATTACCTATTTTTAAAAAAAAATGTTAAATAAATTTAAAAAATTAAGAAGGCAGGCGGGTGGTTCGATGGATGGGGCGGCTACCATGAACACGAAAATTCATGGTAATTACAACTTCGATATTTTATGATAAAATATATAGGTAATTGAAAATCAAGATCAAAATTTGAACTTTAAAACAAATTTGTGAAAATACAACTCAAGCAAAATGAAAATATTATAAATTCCAAAACATATTACAAAAAAATCAATAAACATTTAAAACCTAAACAAAATTAAAAAATAGATATTTTACATATATTGAAACAAACATCCGACAAACGATCGTTTATTTTGTGAACTACATGCCTTCTTACGATCAACGGGTTTTAATTCAGTTATGTTGTCTAATAAAGAAAGATAATATGAAATGTAACGAAAAAGCTTAACAAGCCAATTATAGTATCTGTCACATAATTCCAATATCTGTCAAAATTAGAAACTGCTTATTTTATAAAACAACATTTTTTGCCACATCAAAAAAAATATATTGTTAATTCATAAAAACAATATTTTGTAAAACCATAACGTGCAAAGCAATACCTTTAATACTCCGATGGAAAGTTCGCCAAAGCTACACCGACTATGTCACTGGGACAGCACCCATCGAAGCGCCATCGTGTTAGCCTAATCTACAGACACAGTTCTGGGCACGAAGACACGCTTGGTATGGAAGTAGTGTACGGACCACATTCTTGTCCCCTATGCCCCCAAGAGATAAGGCAAAAGCGAGAGATGGTCAGACAAAAACCGGGAAAAACCGCAATTTTCCCTCGCAATCATTTCCGCGACGCCGCACGTGGGGGAATGCCCCCCCCCCTCCAAGGATCAGACCATGAAAAAGCTGACTATGACTAATGATCACGATGAGATGACAAACGACAACTATGAGATGACAAATGATGACTATGATATGACAAATGATAACTAGTTATTACGAATGATGACTATGAGATGAATATTACATAAAAAATTTTGACTATGACTAATGACTATTGATGACTAAGACATGAAAATACGACTAAGATGAGTATGAGTGCATGACGAGTATGAAAAGCCATCCCTTATTCCCCCCCCCCCTCTAGTACTTATAGGTGAAATTTCACCCGATTTCACCTGATTTCACCTATTTTGTTTTCACCTGAATTCACCTCTTTTTTTCACCTATTTTCACCTTTTGGGGGTGTCATTTCCTTTCAACATTAAAGTCGTCATAGACCGGTAAACCATCGCTAGGGAGCGTAGGAACTATCGCTGATCTTTGGGGCCCCGTAGGGCGTCTTGGCTCCGTAGGGCGCCTTCCAGAATCCCGGACTTTACCAGCCAGATCGTCTATGCCCAGATCGGACTGTGTATAGGCGTTTCTATAGGAATTTCCAATTTCAATTCTATATTTTTTGGCTTCTTCAAGCGCAATTTTGGCCGAATTTGCCAATTCTCGYCACATAATAAGATCTTTTCGATCTAAGCATTTCTCCATTTCTCTTTTAGCCGTTTCTATTTTACTCGCTTCGTCGTATATTTTGTCGGCTAAAAGATGCACTTTTCGTACCCCTTCCYACAAACGATCAAACCATAATTTACTGTTTTCGTCATTAGGCTTTTCTCTCATAACTTTTTCGGCGTCCCTTTTTGTATTTTGAGATGAGATAGCGAAATCTCGGGCTTCTCGAAACAGTCTATCAACATCGGCATAGGCTCTGGTGACGGCACGCCTAGCCGAATTTAGCTGTTCTTTTTCCTCTTTTGTAAGCTCACAACTTTTCGTTCCTAGCACAAAAAGTCCAAATATTAATATTTTAATACCCATTTTTGTTTTTTTGTTTTATTGTTTTTTGTTGTTTTTTATTTTTTTTGCTTTTAATTTTTAGTTATTCATTCCTTTTATACTATTCCAGAACATCAAGAATTGCTAATACTTCAGACTGGAGCCAATTTTCTAAATTTAAAATACGGGAGCGAATACGTTTAGCTTCCGAATGCAAATTTCTTGATGRWATTTGCCCTTTCAACATATTTTTCTCTAGGTCCCTAACTCGTTCCATATTATTGCTTATCCCAACCGCTTGCCAGGCCGTTTCGGCTTTATGCCGCTCTTCGTTTATTTTGTCTTTTATCGTATATATTTTCCCTATGGAATCTGAAATTTTCTGAAACCATTCTCGAACATCTTCGTCGAAGGGAACTTTTTCTCGAGCTTTAATTGCTCGAGTTAAAGCACCTCGTGCTGATCTGGTATAATTATCGACCTCCTCAGCCAATGAGGCTATTTCCCTCCAAAGCCTCTCGGCTTCTTGTTTGGCAGAATCAAGCAACACAACGGCTGCAGAATCATGTATTTCAGAATTCATTTTTTTGTTTCAATTTTTTGTTATCGATTGTCTTTTATAGTTTTTAATTAAATTTTTAACGAAAGATTATTAGGACGAATACGACCTAAAACGCGTACCAAAGGATTCTTTAAACGGTCTTGCAAATACAGTCCTTGGGGATGCTAATTGCTATCGTTATGGAATTTAGGCAATCATTTTGATTTATTTTAACTATTTTAGGTTTGGTTGTGATAGGGCTGTCGAGAATATCAGACTTAATTGCTTTGGCGTTATTTTCTTGTTTGCGAGGCCTACCTCGTTGTTTAGTTTCGTTCTCCATTTTTTACTTRAAGCGATATGCATTATTTTTTAATCTTTAATTGTATTTATACTTTTTTTTTGGTTTTTTAGGCAAATAAATGTTTGCAACAATCCCCAGTGGGGTTTTTTCTAAGTCAATTAATTCAATTTGCGGGTTTAAAGTCATCTGATAAAATTCAGACATATCGTAAATTATTTTTTCTTTACAAATCCGAGCATTTCCTTTCTTTATTATTTCTGAATATTCTTCCGGGGGTACTGTAAACATATTGCTTATTATTTATGTTTTCGAATGGCTTTTATAGTTATAGAGATATAAAATTAAAAATTTATACAAACGGACAAAAATTTATTCATTTAATTACAAAAGGGTTTTCCATTAAAACGCCACCTACACGACGCCACCAACTGTGTATAGTTATCCACACTAAAATAGAAATGCATGAGACTTATTTAATAAAAAATACCTTCTAGCTCTAAGCGGAGTTTCATGTAAATATTTCCAGAATAGGTCGCTACCGCTTGACCAACAGTTTTCTGACGCGGGATCAMAACGAGCAAGCTGAACATCATACATACTAGTGTACCAATCTCCGTCCCGATACTCGAAGATAAGCTCGATACCAAGTTTTGTCAAAAAGATTATTTTTGGCCCGAWAATAGGGGCCTTTCTAAAAGTTTCCGGTAATGCTTTAAGCGCGTAAGCGATAACATTCCGAGCCATTTCCCGCCCCCATTTAGAATAGCTTCCACACACAAAGAATGTCGCACCCGGAAGTTTGGTGCCAGGCAGGCATTTGACGATTTCGAAGTGAAGCTCGGCGGGCAAACGCATTGTTGTCATTTCACTTTGAAAATTTAAAAAATTTTAAGACAAAAATTGTTTCAAAACGATTAAATAAATCCATAGCACATAATATGCATTCAAAAAGTTTAAAATACGATTAAAAAAGCAGTTTATATAAACATTTATTCAGAAATCACAAACTATAAAACAATTGAATCTGCCACAAAATAATAAATCTCATTTTTTTGTGAATTTTCTTTGCAATGCATTCCGACGGTTATCGAAAATGAAATACCAACGCAACTTTTAGCTTCAGCCTAAAATAAAAAATTATTTTAATATCATTATTAAAAAATTACCCATCCAATTTTTATTTTTCCTAGTTTTTCACTTCCTAAAAGAGCTACGTTTTCCAAGGCACCCGTATCATCCGAGATTTTAAGTATCAAACTTAAAAAGTTTTCGTTGTCCAAAGGACAACGACACTTGCCCTTTCGACAGAAAACGCATCCCTAAAAGATAATTTTATATAAAATAATAAAAAATTTTATTACCAAATATTCGGCATACGCTATATTCTCTATTTTTGCTCGAACTTTAAAATATTTTATAATATTGGCGTCCGCCTTTGTGTTTTTGATTTCGGAAATAGTTGAAGTAATGGCCATTCGAGTTAAACACAGTATTATTCTCTTAAAGTTAAATTTTTTGTTTGATTTTATTTATTATTTTTTATATTCTTTATTTGTCTACTTTTTCATTTTTCTTCGTTGTTTATTAATATTTATGTTTGTTTATTTTTTATTGTTTATTTATTGTTTATTTTTCATAGCTTTATCTTTTTTTAAATTAGAATGGTACCCAATAATATATATTAAAATACGGACAGGCAAACAAACGCGTATATTAAAAATAAAAAGCCAAATTAAAAAGTTTATTTGGTTCAAAAAACAAAATTTACAATTTAGCATTTAAGAATGTCGGTCAGAATGACCCCCTTTTCGGTATTTCCCTAAATATGAACAGTTAAGATTTTTAATTTTAAATTTACGCACTTACCAAATATTCTTTCGCCGTCACACGCACACGCATTAAATGCAAACCTGCAACAGGCAGCGTTTCCATTTTTTGATTCTAAAGGGTTTTTTGCCGAAAGAATAATTTTAAAAATACCTACAATTTCGCGGTCTTCTTCATAACAAAAAGTTTCCCCATAGCATTGAAAGATTTTCATTATAATATTTTCAAAACAAATTACATCATCGATTTTCCCGCTCTCATCGCAAACACCTATTTTAAMCAAAAGCATGTCTTTAACGAGACTATTACATAAGCACCCCTTTTTGGCGCTTTTTCCACATTCATCGCACCCCTAAATTGCAAATAATTTAGAGTTTAAGCACAATATTCTATAATACCTTATATTTTGTTACCGTAAAATTGACTATAAACACTTTCAAGGTAAAATATTCAATTTTCCCATGTTCGAATTTCTTAGAACATAGATCTTTTACCGATATGACATTTTCTCTGTTTTTACCAACCAACCCGTTGCTATATTTCGTAAAAAATGAAGCCATTGATATTTTTCACTGAAATGTAAAATAAAAAATTGAATTATAACCCGAAATATAATGTTTTTTTCAACACAAATTAAAAAACAACAAAAAAGTCATAAATTTATCAGTAATAAAACGTAACAAAATAAGTTTGAAAATGCTGAGGCAATTTTCGAAATTCTGCAAGTGTAAGGACATCCTTAGAAATTTTCAATCGACAAGATTCCTTCAATGTGGGGGGCAATCTGTAAAAATACCGACACCTTTCGGACATTTCCCTGAAAAGTTATTTTAAAATTTATTTTTTAATAGTTTCAAAACTACCTTTCAAAGATATTCATAAACGCTTCAACTATTATCTGTGCAAAAGAGGCTAATCTTGCTCGAATAATATACTTGCCAATTAACGCGTCAAAATCTATTTCTGTCATAAAAAGGCGCCCTAAATATGACGAATCATTGTTGTTTTTGTGTAGTCCTTCTTGATAAAAATATATGAAAACCCTATTTCCACGACCACAAGGCGTCAGCTGCACCAATCCGCTAATAAAACGATAGTATTTMGTTACGGGACAGTAAATTCGTTTGACCGTTTGACGCAAAAAATCCCAAGATAGACGATAATCCCCATCTCTTAGCAYAAACGAAAAGATATTTTGACGGGAGTAACGCCCGGCTCTCGGGATATTCCAAAACGGATGATTATTGTCGTTATGAATAGTAATATTGTAGGGACTAACACGTTTCATCATTTTTTTCAGTTTGCGTCGTGATAATTCCCAGTAAAAAGGTTCCTAAAAAAAGAAATAAACGCGGATTAACCTTTCAAAATTACGTTTTTTAATTCAGATCGAAAATACTCTACGAAGCCCGCCGCCATCTGTATAAATAAATTATTTTATTGTATTTRATTACAGTATAGTCGTCGTTTTAACAATTTAAAGAGACACTYCCGGCATTCTTTTAATATTTATTCGAATAAGACCAGTCAGCTACTTAAAACGTAAAGCTTTAATTTTTTATTTTTTTCAAAACAATCTTTCATTTAGCAGTTTTTTGTTTTGTGATTTTTCTGATTAACATTTTTTCTTTGATTTTTTAAGTATTTTTAATAAGGAGGAGGTGAGTATTCGTATTCGGCCATATCGTCCTCTGTGGAGCATTCTAAAAAATTTATAAATTTTAAATAATATAGATGTATTACCGTATCTGTTAAAAACCATATACAAATTAAGGTATGCAAGAAGCAAAACTAGTAGAAACATGAAAACTATAATTGCAGCAATGAAGCCGCAAGCAAAAAGCACAAATTCTGACATGTCAARTAAAAAACTATTAAATAAAATAGTAATGTTATTAAATATGTCCTGTCTAAACAGAAGTCAAAGCAAACGAAYGTTTAACCAAATTCGTCTTTATTAGCAAACAAATATTAACATTTATTCATCTCCCTTAAAACTTTTTTTCTAATTTTCATGCAATTTTCGCGTATATGTACACGCCGCCATCGTTTTTCGAACTCTATAAGCCACTGTTCGCGCCTGTTCATCCTATTATCAAATCCGCTCATTAATTCCTCCCATGTAACATCTGACTTCCTAAATTTAAAAAGTTAGAAAATAAAACCCTAAAGTACCTTTTCATAGATCCGTATATGCCTTTCTCAAACCTAAATTTATAACAAAAAAACCAGAATATTTAWCCATAATAGCATGATAAAAACTTCTTAGTAAATATWAAAAACACAGTTGRAACAATTTATTCGCCAAATAATAAAAAAAGYAAATTTTTAAACAGCCAAATTTTTAAAGYAAGCTGCGATCGATCTCTCAAAATCAGTTGCGTTGATATCACCATTCRAAAAAATATTAAAGATTTAAAAGCAAAAGATTTCTTACAGATTTTACACATAGTCGGAAAAAATGTTCATGGTCATGCAGAATTTTTTCAAAGGCGTCGTTTATTTGAAAGGCCTTAACCAACAATGCTATATTAATCTAATAAAAAATTAATACATCATTTTTATCTTCAAGTGAGCTTATTTCGTCGCCCGTAAGACCCAATATTTTAAAAGATGTAGGTTCATAACAACAGATTCCCACACAACGGCCAGAAGTATCTTTAATTTCCAGTTTTAACAATAACGAATTTTTATAAAAATTCATGCTTCTAAAAAAAGGATCTGTATTGCTTAAATTGGATAAAAAAATACCCGCAATTGCGACAATAGCATTTTGTCATACCCTTATGACACGTTCGACAAGCCTAAATTTAATAACTATTAAATGATTTATATTAATTTCTTACGCGGAAAATAGTGTATTTTACGTCTTTAATTTTTGCAAATACCGTAACATGTTTCGGCCCTTCAATTTTTTTAATTTCGCTTAAACTAACAATCAGATCCTTATTCGTCTCGACAGAATAAATGCTTGTTTTGTATAGATTCATTTTTTATATTCTAAAAAAATACATATTATAGGTCTAATAATGTAAAAAATAATGCAAATAAAATTCATTTTTATCCAGAGCAAAAATAATCATATTTCGGTGTGTAAGATTACAGCAGTGTTTGTCGAATCCCTAAAACAGTTAAGATTATAGTAATATTTTTTCTATATAAATTACCCGATTTGTTTTTGCTTAAAGCAATAAATAACCATTAAGACTACGAAAATTGCCAACAGACAATAGAATAGGATCAGCAACGCAAGGTCCTGGATATAATCATATTTCTGATCAGACTGATAATCATAATCAAAGCACATGAATGAGCCTGCCAATAATCAAAAATATACGATGATTTTAAAGGATAAAAGCGGTACGCATCGCCAAAAAAAGAAAAGAAAATTGTAATTAAAACACATTTTATTCACCAAAGACCATAAGGAATAATTTCCCAATTTTTTCCAATTATTCCTTTCTTTTGAATTGGTTTATATTCTTTTTGTAAACTCCTTGTTATGATGTAACTGTCACGCGACGGGCCAAATTTTTCATAAGTAAAAACTTTTCTGTTATCAGCT
>MEIZ01000178.1:84304-96166 GCA_001723225.1 Globodera ellingtonae | reverse complement strand
ATTAAAATTAATTTTTGTTGAATTTTCAATACGAAATTTACCTTCACGCGCTTGACGAGCTTCCCGCGCCGGTATCTCGCGCTTATGATCTGAAATAAAGAATTTATCACTAATTATAAAAATTACAAAATATAGTTTAAAAATTATCAATTGAAAATTAAATTTTGTTGAACATTCAAAAAGAAATTACCTTCACGCCCTCGAGCATTTTGGCCCAGTTGGTCACGCTCTTGATGAACTGTCAAGAAAAAATTATTGATGTTAATAAATTGACTAATCACTTTGAATTCTTCGAAGATTTCGTCTCCGACGTATTTTACGGCCGGGAACTGTAGAGAAGACCGGCGGTTGGGGACGGAAGGGCATTGGCGTCTGCGCAACCGTTGGCAGCGGACAAAACGGTTGTGGCGGAACCGCCATATGGCGAGCAGTCGGTGGGAAAAATTGGACCGGCGGTTGAGGCTGGATTAGGACCTGGCCTTGCGGAGGCGGAAGCAGATTCGGGGCAATCGGCGGCGGCTGGACAGGGAAGTGCGGGGGCGGAAGCATATTCGGTGCAAACGACGGTGGCGGGTTTGGAAACCGGGCTTGCGGAGGCGGATGCGGGACCAACGGCGGCGGTGGAAATTGAAGGTTTGGCGGTGGGAATGTCATTGGCACGGTCGGGAGTAAGGGCATTGGCGCCGTCGGCGGGAAGGGCAATAGCACAGGAGGGGGAAAAGACAGTGGCGGGGGGAAAGGCGATGGCCACGGCGGGGGGTAGGGCAATGGGCCCAGCGGTGGGAAGTGCAATGGGCCCGGAGGAGGTGGCATTGGCGTCGAAGCCCGAGGGATTAGTGGTGGGTAAACGCCTAACAACGGACGGTTATGGAAATAAAATCTCGGGGCGGTTTCGCGAAACATTTGCTAAGAATTTATTTAATGGACAAAAAAACAACAAATTTAAAATTACATTTAAAATTTTAATTTCTGCAACTAATGAATAATGGTGCCCTTCCAATATTTTTGGCAGGCTTATATATCCCCATGGGCGGTCGTTGATCGCCCGGCGAGATAGGCACAATTTCAACTCAGCTGTCACTTTCCGGCAATGCGCAGCAGATGATTGATGGGGGGCTGTCAATCGCCCACGTGTAAAAAAAGTGGCCTCGAACTCACTTTCCCCCTCGAGTGCCGGCTTTGTGTGTATAAAAAACAAAAACCGTTCGTTATTTTCATTTCAAAAATTCAAATTTTGCATTTTGGAATGATTGATTGTACAAAAATTACGAAATCTAACCTTGAAAATATTTGGGGAAATGGTGAAAGTGTATAAAAAATTGCTCATAAAAAAAGCCCGCCACTTTTTTGCCTCAAATCCTTTTCAAATTTGAATTTTTTTGGGAAATATGCAAAAATTGGATTAATTGCTCGAGGATTGCAAAACCAATGGATTATGAAAGTAATGCAAAAAATGCCCGCCATTTTTTTTGATCTAAATCCTTTCAATTTGAATTTTTATTGAAAAATTTGGATGATTAATTTCTTGTGATTTCGATGGATTATGAAAGTAAAACAAAAAATGAGTACCATTTTTATTCAATCTCAAATCATTTCAAATTAAAACAACAACAATTACCTACGCTTTTTAATTACCACAAAATTATAATAATCTCTTTCATCATACTCTTCTTTATAGTGATCGTTTTTTGCTCCTAACAACATAACGGCGTAATAATTATATTAATAAGATAAACATTTATCAATCAAAAAAATGTAAAAACCAAATAATTCATCAATATGTTTTCTGTTCGTGATTCCTTTCTATCCCTTTCCTTTTCGTCATTCATTTTGTTGTTATGCTGTGGGGGGCAGAGAAAAAGAAAGAAAGAAAGATGGGCGACAGAGAGCGAATGATGTGAGAGAGTGTAGAGCTGTCTGATCCCCGGAGGGGGGGGGGGCATTCCCCCACGTGCGGCGTCGCGGAAATGATTGCGAGGGAAAATTGCGGTTTTTCCCGGTTTTTGTCTGACCATCTCTCGCTTTTGCCTTATCTCTTGGGGGCATAGGGGACAAGAATGTGGTCCGTACACTACTTATGGATGCATCGATGCGATGAAATTCGGCGCTGAATTGAAAATTCAAAATTTATGTATAAATAGCTTTATACATTATAGTTTATTTGTGGATATTGTTAATTATGATTCATTAAACATATAAAATTTGGTGTTAATATAAGACGAAATTAAAAAAATTAAATAAAATTTTAGAAAAAACAATATGGCGTTAAAATATAGAGCATTATTATACATGAAATGCTATAACAGCCAAAAAGATAACCAAAGCAAAACCTATCTATTTATACGACTTTGTATTTTGATTTAAAACAAAAAATAATTGTATTGTAAAATGATAAAAACAATTTATTCAGCTAGAAAAAAGATTAAATTAGAGTGACTCTACCCAAAAATCATTATGATTGACCCGTATGACCGCTAAATCTGATAGTGAGTGAAGGATTTCATTAAAATAATGAATAATTATCGCTTAAAATGAATTATTTATTACACCCTAAAACACTTTTAATTTTGTTGAAGATGCAAAAAAAATCGCATAGCAATATTTAATTAAAAATTTTTTAATAAATAAGATGAAACTATAATAGCTGATGGATAATGGCTAGTGCTAGGATTTTTACATTCGATCTAAAATAGGTGAGAAAAAAAGCCAAAATAGTTACCAAAACTGGGTTCATAAGAAAAAGGTGCGAAAAAAATGCGTGTAACGGGTTTAGACGATTGTGATCCAAATATAATTTTGCAAATGCAAAAGTCCAACCATTTAAAACATATTGTTACCTAAAAATATGCAAGAAGATTGCTGGAAATCAATTAATTAAACAAATTTAAATTAAAAATCATAAAAAAAATATGGAAATATAGCAACATTCGTGATTTTGTGTTAATAGTTAAAATATTTTTTCATCAAAATGTTGTCTGTATTAATTATTTAAATTTGAATGTGAAGATATATATTTATATAAAATTTAATAATTATAACAAATTAATATGAATGCCAAAATTATGTTTATCACTAGTATTCAAAAAATGCTGAGTATTTAATAAAAATATAAATCTGCAGGAAATAAAGTTAAAAATATAATTGATCAAACAGTTTTATATTAAATTGTTACAGGCTCATAAACGATGGGCAGTACGACGAGTAAATCGGATATAATAAAAAATGACATAAACAAAAAATTACTAAGTACTCCTTAAATTATTAATATAAATTGCTAACTTGAAAATAATTGAAAAATAAAAAAATCAAAAATAGATAATGCTTTGTTATTTAAAAAAGCGATAAAAAATTATTTTTAACAAAAAAATTAAAGATTAAAATTTCACATAAATAATTTTATTTATTGTATGAATTTATTATTATTTTTTAATTCTTTTATTAATTTATTTTATTTAGTTGAGACATTTTTTGAAAGAATATTTAATAAAACTGCTTACGATGTCTTTTGCAAAAAATTTGACGCACTCGTCAAGTAATTTGTCTATAAAACTGACGCGAAATCACTTGCACAACATGCGAAATGTAAGTTTTCTACAGGCAGTTTTAATGCAATCAAAAAAATAAATAAAAATTCGGCAATTTTTGAAGTTTAAAAATACGAATGTTGCAAATTTATTGATCAAAAATCATCAACAGGCAAATGTTTAAAAGCTTATTAAACGTATAATAAAAGCAAAATTTTTTAATAGAAAAATTAGGTTTAAAGATCATTCGTTTTAAGTGAAGGCAATTTAACGACTGCAAATTTATATTAATGATGAAACCCAAAATATACAAAAATCAAACTACATATTTAATATTTAATATGAAATAAAAAGATTAGAGTTACTAAACAAAAAAGTTGGCAAAATCTTGCTTCATAAAATTAGAATTTCTACAAATTCTATTTTTATTATAATTTTTATCCATAAAAAAATCGAAGGGAAAATATTCACTTTTCATTACGTGAACGTTCATTTTCTGTTATAAAAATTTTAAATGTCTTATTTTAATCAATGAAAAATATGAGAGTTAATTACATAAAAATAGCTAGATAATGAAAGATATCAAAGACTAAAAAGAGAGTGAAAACGCATTTGGCGTAAATGAAAACGGGCTTGGTTGAAATAAAGACTGATTTAGCAAAAATAAGATCGAAAAATCAGGAGTTTTAAATATTTCTTTTTATTGTTCTTTAACAGAAATAAGATCGTCTTAGCAGAAGGAAAGTCGATTTTTAGGGGTGCATTTGTTGTTTTTATTGCATTTTTCGCAGAGTTTTTTGAAAAGTGCCTAAATAGTATGTATAAAAACATAGTTTATATGCTAACCCACAAAATATGTAAAAAATGTTTTTATCGATGAAACAATCGCTCTGATCTTAAAACATGCTTTTCATATAATGATAGAGAATGGGTTGGGCTACAAAATGACTATAAAATCATAAAATTTTGTTTAGAATGACATGAGTTATATTTTGTAAAAAAGGGTGCAGGCTTTGCATTGAAGGTAAGAGTCCGCGGGTTTTACCACTTTTTGTCCGCGTTAGCCTCCATGGTTACCCTTATAATGCGGTTAATAATCAAAGGAAATTGGACTTTTATTCGACAAATTACACGAAAATATTGAACCTCAGCCTCCTTCGGGTGAATGGACACAATGACAACAAAATTCTTAAGACAATGCGGCGAAAAATATTTCAATTGATAGGCAAATTTAAGAKAMGCCAAAAATGGAACAATATTTTCTGTCACATTATTTTTATTTTGATAAAGCAAATGATCGAAAAAAAATAATCTTAGGAAAGTTAACGTGATTTGTTTCATATCATTTTCATCTTCCGAGTTCACTTKTACTTCTTTTTTACTGCTAAAATTTAAATAAATGATTAATTTACTGTTTTTCAAAAAACATTATACGTCCAAGTTGGATGCCAAAATGGCAATCTGTTTCACAGGGCGGCTCAATTTTGTATGCTTAACAAGAAAAAAATTAGAAGAATTTTCACGTATTTTTTTTATTGTTTATGAATTGTTAAATTTTTAAAATAATTTATTAAAATAAGTACGTCCAAATTGAAAGCCGAAAAAATATTGTGGAGTTGTAGTTGAGGGCACTGTGGTTGTTGTAGTTGGAGTAGTCGTCGTTTTCGTCGTCGTTGTGGTGGGCTTTGTCGTCGTTGTGGTGGGCTTTGTCGTCGTTGTGGTGGGCTTTGTCGTCGTTGTGGTGGGCTTTGTCGTCGTTGTGGTGGGCTTGTCGTCGTTGTGGTGGGCGTTGTCGTCGTTGTGGTGGACATTGTCGTGGGCTCCGTGGGCTTAAAATGAATAGATTGATGAGTTCACTAAAACTGACCAGATCCTTTTCGGTTTGCTTTTATCCAGATAATCAAATAAAATCATAGTTTGATCGGATTTATCCACA
Organism: Globodera ellingtonae; assembly: GCA_001723225.1. Taxonomy (NCBI): domain Eukaryota; kingdom Metazoa; phylum Nematoda; class Chromadorea; order Rhabditida; family Heteroderidae; genus Globodera; species Globodera ellingtonae. The sequence goes on along the minus strand of MEIZ01000178.1, from coordinate 90,706 downwards.
AAAATCTCTCACTATCGGGCATCATTTTTGAAAGTCCGGATCCGCCCAAATCCCTCAATTTGCCGATCATTAATTTAAGAGTAAATTTGGGAAGGTTAACAACAAAACAAGTGTTTACACACCCAWACAWATTCTCTTTACTTTACCAAAAGCACTTCGAAATGAATAGGAATTTAATTTTCAGATTAATCAAAAAATTCTGGTATGGACAAATTATACCATAAATTTATATAATTCTTTTTGGAATTTAATAACAATTGTAAAACTCCTGACACGAAAAACATTACCGGACTAKGCAAGTGCYCATTGCACAAATCGGCGTCGTCGCAAAGTTGGTAAAGCGCTTGATAAGCATCAGGCCTAGTAATGTCGCCGTTTTTGTTATTAACGCAAACAGATTTATAGTGATCTTCAAAGTCGTCTCCTTTGGAACTAAATCCTTTGTAGATGGTTAAGATCTTGTGATCTGTAAAAGATATATTTTTAAATGTGTGTTCTACATTTTTAAAACGAAATTAAGTATAATGGGAACAGCTCGGGTGGGTTAGAATCCCGTCCCGAAATAATTAAAATTTACAAAAAATTATATTACCAAATAAGCACATTGCAGAAAAACACGGCCCATCTTCTGTACATTCTTTAGAGAGATCTCTAATTTGAGCGTCGAAGTAGCCAGTTATGCATTTAGTTCCTCAAATTGCAAATATATAGGTCTATCGGTAGATATGGATCAAATTTTATGGAATTTTAGTCTTAATTTCTGAAAATATGCTATTTAATGCATTGCATCCCTAAAAAATACTTTCTGGAACCAGCCCAAAAGATCGATTTAATTTTTTTGGGAAGGAGGGCCGGGAAAATGTTTGCAAAAATCGACACTCTTTTAAATTATGAAAAAGCACGGCCTTTTAACTTAAAAGCCGTTTTTTCCATAWGTTTCAAAAACTTCAATCGATTCAAAAAGTGTTTTAAATTTTTATTTTCTATTGACGAATTTGTAAATCAGTGCATCAAATAACATWTTTTCAGACTATTTTTAGACTAAAAAATATTTTCGATATATTTTGACAAAATTTACCGTTTATGGCGCTGAAAGTAAGCATGGCCAACAATGAGATGGCCAGTATGATCGCATTGACGCAAACTTTCATGATGGCTTAAATTAATTAAATTGGAACGCTATTTATTTGAGCATTTAATAATAAATAAACGTTTGTGAATCCATTTTACACAAAATTATTCTGYCCAAATGAAGCCAATCATTTTTCATCCATTCATTCCATTTATTTTTTTATGCAAGCAAAAAATGCGTTCATCAAAAGTGATTCATATGAATTATTTAATTCGATGATGACATCCTACTATTACGAAAAATATATCGCCTAACTAAAATTTATGTTAATTAAAATTTTTAGTTTAAATTTTTACATAATTGTCGATTCATAGTTTATATTATAAGTTCATTTCCGTTAATAAAAATTACATGTTTAAAAATAGAAAACTTTCCAGTTATCAAAAGATTGTGTCGAATCAAATAAACAACGTCGAGTTTGCATCTCTGATTAAAATTTAGAAATCATAAGTAGAAAGTGATTTAAAATGTATTAATAAATCTAAATATTTCAATAAAAAATGTTATAAAGATGAAAGTTTAATTAAAGAAAATATTAAATAACATCTTAACAAAATATTGTTTAAATCAGGATCAATTTTAATGAAAAAACTTGAAATTATAGAGAAATCATATGGAACGAAAATTGCTGTAGTAAGTCAAGCGCTAAAATGCCTAATAACAAATATTAAATGGCTTTCACAAGCCAAGTAAATATTTTGTTCAAATTTATAACACTATTTAATTGTACACTTTTCAGTTAATTAAATGAAAATATTTGTTTTAAATTTTGCGCATTTGATTTTTTTGTTTTGTTTTCTTACGGGATCATTTTAAAAATTAAGAAAAAGGCATTATTTTGTTAATCTTTTTACGCATTTGAATTTGTCTTCTCAATAAGTCTTTTTTTCTCGATTTGCAGTAAAATTTACAATATTTTAATTGATATTAAGCTTTTTGCATTTTCGACAAGTGATTAATTTTTGTTGACATATTATATGCTTGCTTTCAATAACCTAAATCTGGCTTATCTCTAGGGCTACGATTTATATGGAAATCCATATTTTTTTTGCGCACTCGTAACAGCGTATAAATGCCAGAAATATGGTTTTAATACGGCATRTCGAGAATTTGTGATAAAAATGCCTGATCAGTTGTAAATATGGGAATCGTAGAAGAGGTTGGAAGGCTGTCTTTGGTTAGATTAACAAATAAATGATTTCAATAAATTTATTTGTTTACTTAAATTTGTAGATTGTTTACTAAAAGCATTGCCCCTCAATGTTTGCTGCCGTCAGACGGTTAATTTTCTCTTCAAGAGCTTGGTGAATTTTAATGATTGTTACCAAAAATCAAAAAAAATTTCGAACAGTCCTCAGAAACCTATTTTTAATGGATGGCTGCTCTGAGTCTAACATCCAAGTAAAGCATCTTTATTGATTTCACTATCATGCAATTTAGTTTATTTGGTTAAAGCTTCTTTAATTCAGTTTGGGTTTTTTTTAAATGTAAATTAATTTTCTGATAGAAATCTTAATTAATTTAATTTATAAATTATAATTCTATTAGCATACAAAAATGAAAATTGTCTTAGTATGAAAAAATAGTTAGCGGCGGGAAGATTCACGGCAGATAGCACATCCATTGCAGTCTTTCTTTATCCGGTGTATTTTATTTTYTAGAACACTTTACATTTATTTTATTATTTTACGAWATTTAATAATGTCTATTTATTCGCAAATTTGTGTTTTATTTGGGTTCTTGATTAGGGTTATGGTTTAAAAAACATAGCCTTAAGTATTTTCAAATTAAATTTATTTTAATACGAATTCCGTAATTAATTTAAAATTAAATGTTATTCTTTTTAAATCAACGAAATTCTTATTAACCATAGGCTTAAACACAAACTCAGCTATTCAAATTTTTTCTTTTTTGTAAAAATGTAATGTTTCTTATTATGGTTTTTTTTCAGTTATGTAGTTTATTATTTTTTAAATTAAATATTTTTCTTACATTATTTATATTTAGTGCTAAATAATATTATTTTTTCATTTTACTTTTAAAATGCTGTGCCCAGTTCAAAATCAGTTTCGATTATGATGCCATACGCAGACGCAAGGACCGACCCGCCTTTTTAAATACATACTCGGTCGTTTCAATAGCCATTTCATTTTAAATGCAATTTTTTATAATATCAGTATGTTTATTATGGTTTGTGCCTTGTCAACTATTAAATATTTTACTTATTTAAATGTCTGAATAGAGCAGAGAATATTAATTTATTCATTAAGTTTGAACTGTAACCCTCTTTATTAATGACTTTTTTTAAATTAAATTTYAATTATAATTTTGTTCTTTGGATAATTTGGCCACCTTTTTGCTCTTTTATAACCGTGTAACTACAAAAATATTTTTTTATATTTATTTTTTGCTTAATATATTATCACAAATGAAATCGATATTGTTATTTAATGCTCCATGAATTGTTTTATTTAAGTTTCGCGAAATGGCTGAAGATATGTTATGTTTAAAAATTTACTTATTTTTCTGAATTATGTTATTTTATTTATGCTATTTATTTATGCTTTAATAAATTTGATGAATAAAAAATTTGTGTTTTTTATCCGTGCCGTATGGAATTGCAAACAGTTTCCTCCAGAATTACTGTTTATTCATTCAATACTTGTTGTGGGGCTGTAYTAATTTAATTCTTATAATAATTGTTTATTTATAAAGATACTTAAGCAAAATTACAAACTTTCTTGTGTTTCTATATTGGTTTGTTTACACATTATTTTATTTCGTTATTTCATTAGTAATTTTTACTTGGACCCAAAACCCAAAACCCAAAAWTTTTTTGGCTTTTTTGGGTTTTGGGTTTTTTTGGCGTGACAAAACCRTAATTTTGTACAAATCCCAAAAAAATTTAGAAAACATAATAAAATTCAGCGTTTGACGCTGTGATYGAGCTTTGAATTATTTGGCTTATAAAGTAAATATAAATGGCATTAAAAATTTTGTAATTTATTTTAAACAATATTGTTGTTGAAGTTTCTTAATTTTAAAAATGATTTTGATAAATAAATTTGAAATTATAGAGATTACTTGACGCCTAATAGTTCGTTTTGCTCACGGATCACTACCATTTTTGGAAAGTAATAATTTTTTATAATATATTTTAAATATAATTTTTTTTTAAATTTTAAATTACGTAAGCAGGAAATCCTTTTTTCATTTCAGAACATGTTCTATTTTATTGGTTTGAAGAATAAATATTATTTTTATACTTTCCGATATATTTTGATATCTTATTTAATTTTTTTATACATTTGTGTTTAACTTAAAAAAATTRAAAATTGTAAATTACATTATGTTTTACTAATTGCGGTGTTACAACTCTTAGTTGGATGAGAGGGAAGCAAAATTCGTTTTCAACAGGATTGCAAATGGAGAGTGTATTATTTTTATGATTTTAATTAGACAATTTTAGAATAATATCCTGCATTACAGTGTCTCCCGCAGCGTCTCGTTGCCCAATCTTTTTGAAMGGACCTTAGTTCTATTTATTTTGAGATAAATAACTATTTTTTAATTTGTTGTTTTTTATATTTATATTGTCGTTTTAGCGATGAAAGCGTTTTAACTTTTATTATGGAATCTTCTGGTGGCAAAATTGCGTCAAGAGAAACATCTGTGAATCGACAAATCATTTGAATTTTAGTTGTTTAAAAGAAGTTGTAATTGGGGTTTTTGTAAAATTATGATGAATGTTGTTGGTTTTTATTTTTTGTCACATATCTCTTAATATTAATATTTTTAAAACTTTTAATTAATTTTGTGCAGTAATAAGAAGTAAACATCGAATCGTTGCTTTTGTTTTAAGCGACCGAGAATTCCATATTTTTTATTATTATTCAATTTAAATTAATTGATATTTTTTTGTAAAATATTAAGATTTTGGATTAAATCAATAATTTAATAATATTGAATCAGTATTTAAGTTGGCAAGCTACTGTCTGCACATTTTAACGTGAATAAGTGTTCCGTTGGGTTTTTATAATACATATTTAGCTTTTTGTTGACACTTTGATGTTTTTTTTCTTTGACTTTCCACTAACACGTTGCCAGTGGTAAATTGTAACCATCCAATCCCAAGGATATGTGTTTTTTGTAAATGTAATGTGTTTATTTTCTGAGTTATGCCCTTTTCAAATTGATGTACCGTATTTCCTAAAATACAACCCCCCCCCTAAAATAGAGCCCCCCCCCCCAATTTTTGAATATTTTTTTTTGCAAATTGGCTATAACTTTTTGGATTTTTCAAATTTGTAAAATAACTCTCTAGCGTAAAATTCTCTTTAGTTTTCTCCATTTTTATCTCCAAGTTTATAAGCATTGGCCAACTTTAAACAAAGATATGAATTTTAAAAATTCAGTAAATTCCTATAAAGAAAAAATAAAAATTTGAAAAAGCTATAAATTCTCATTCCCGCTCTAATAAGATTTTTATAAGCCTCGCTCCACATTGGCCTTATTGAAAAAGTATGAATTCAGCATTAATTGTTTTTCATTGTAATTTTGTTAAATGATTTTGAGGCCCCCCCCCATCTCATCACTTCCCAACTCATCACGACCCAGCATCACCAATCAAGATCGGAGCAATAACTTTCTTGATTGGTGATGAGTTGGGAAGTGATGAGATGGGTTGTCCCCAATTATGAGGCCAAAATAGATTCTCGAAAAAATATTTGTGTTCCGGTCCGGGGTTCGGAATCGGCAGATTCAAATTTTTTTTAAATCAAAATAAATTTCTCTAACTTTACTTCTAGGGCTAATACTTCTAGGCTCGAAGAATCCCCAAAATAGATGCCTAAAATAGGCTCCAAAACCCGGGTTCATAAGAATAGGTAGTGTAAAAATATAAAAATAGTAGCTTTATTTATTTCATTAACTTTAAGCTGAGTTATGCTTTTTTTAAACTCGAAGAAATTAACTTTTTTCTGAATTTTTCTTTTCGATTTTGCTGAGCAAAAAAAGGATTTTCAAAAAATTGTTGAAGACTCCTATAAATTTCTATTTTTTACCAGGGGTTTACCATTTACCAGAAAAATTGATGAATAACCTAACTCATAGATATCGAATAATTTTGTTCTTCAATAATAAAATTCTATTCTGTCATTGATTTTGCCAGAAAAAAATGTCAAAKTTATCCAAATTTTGCCAAAAATTTGTGCAAAAAGTGCAAATTTTGTTAACATTCTGAAAAAAAGAGGTTGAAAAATAGAGCCCCC
>MEIZ01000178.1:70178-84194 GCA_001723225.1 Globodera ellingtonae | reverse complement strand
GAAGGCCGGAAACTTTTAATTAAATTTTGATTATGTTCTTATTTTTATAAAGAGTAAAATTTAAATTTAATTGTTTGCTTAATACGTATCCTCTTTGCTCATATTTTTTAGAATTTTCGCCGTTTAAATATATAAGCACGCCTTAATTGAATTTTATGTAAAAAAAGGATTTTGTTCTTTTATTCTGCTATTTCATGAAAACAATTACTAAATAGAGTGAATTGTCTATCTATAAGGTAATATGTACATATAATGCCGACGTAAACATCGGATTGTTAATTAATTATAGATTTGAACTTTGTAAAGGGTGGGATTTTGTGAGAATGGACTTTTTAAATAACATACGTTATTAAAATATGCATTGAGTTTAAAAAATGTTTTAGTTTTCCGTCAACTTTTTTGGCTAACAATTGGATTGTCAGGGAAATAAGATTGGTTTTATATTTTAAAATTTGTTAAAATGAAGAAAATTGTTAAATTTATAAAAGTTAATTTTTAGTTTGAAAGATTTAAAAACTTTCGTTTTGGTTTTGATTATTCATTAACACTCATTAATATTATTTTAAAATGGATTTGTTTTTTAGCAAAGCAAATTATAAAAGATTTTTAATTGTGAAGCCAAAATATTTTTTTATGATGGAATTAAGACTTTGAAAGCTTTTGGATATATATTAAAAAGTGATTTTAGCATCACAATTTGTTCTCGTTTTTAATCATTCATTTCTCATTTTTTTTTTTAAACACCATTTAGTTTAACCAAAAATAATTTAAATTTTTATGTTTTATTTCCCCTTGAAATTTCTTTGATATTTTGCATTCCGTGACATCACTATTAATCATTTATTTTCTAAATTGAGATTTTACATTTCTTTACTTGTTTTCGTTTTCATTTATTTTGTTTGATTGCATCATTTAAGAAAGCTACATATACTTTGTTAACGGGTTTTAATTTATATATAATTAATTTATTACGGTTGCTTATAATTTAGTAATATAGTACTTGTTCAGGATGTAATTATTTCAAATTGAACGTCCATTATAACAGAGAAAACGTTTGTCTTTTTCGTGAATTATCATTCTTTCTTTAATTGATTGGTAAAATTATTTGAGCCCAAAAATGTTGAAATTTTTTTTTTTGTATTTAATTTAAATATGTTTGTTTTTATCATTTTTTGCATGTCTTTTAAAATCTAAGAATTTTACTTTTAATGTTAGAGAATGAAATTTTATCAAAATGAAATTTTCTGTATGTTGACAATTAAAGATCTGACACATGTTGTCGGCGATCACTTGTAGCTGTACAAAATAAATTGTGTAAAAATGCCAGCCCTACAGACCCGGGGCTTTTTCCAACTACTTCTACAGATGCGCGCATGCTTTTATGCGCAAAGCCAACAGCAATCGTCCTAAACAAACAAATTGTATATTGATCGTGATCTCGAAAGCGTCTGCTCGATTTTCCGGCTTTACATTTAAAGTTATATTTTATTTTTAAGTAAAATTTATCAATATAAATAAACATTTTAATTTATCCCCACAAACATATGTTTATATACTTTTAAATTCAATTAATTTTTAATGTTTTTTATTCTATATATTTTATTTTAACTATAAAAACTTTTATAACTTCCTCTTTACTTATTTTTACTTCGTTTTTGTTAACAAAACTACACACAAAGAAAATATTATGGTCTAATATTTGTACCCATGCAATGAGCTGTGGACAGATCAGCGTTGATAATGTGAAATCGGGTAAGTCAATATTATTAAAAAAGGAAAGGAAAGAATTTTAAAAATATTTCTGTTGATCCATCCCATTAACAGCTTAATTATAAAAATTTCAGGCATTAAGTAAGTCCTTTTCATAATATTCTCTTTTCCATATATAAATTTTAAGTACTTTCTTATTTAAGTTTTTAAATTTGCAATTAAATTGTACGTAATTGTTAGCCAACGTACGAAAAGGTACCAGGTAAGCATCAAATTATTATTTAATTTCTTTTTATTGTTTTTTGTTTTATTTTATTTTTTGTTTTAAAGAAATGTGAGTTTTTTACATTAAAAATATGTACTATATTAATTCGGTTCAAGAATAAATTAGTTTTAAATTTATTTACTTATATACAAGCCATCCGTTTGGAGTATAATGTTGACCGTTTTCTGCCGTCATGTAATGCTTTAAAACCCTTTTTAAACGTTGAGACAGATGTTTTTTCATCATTATAAAAAAAATGTAAAAAAGCTTTTAAAAATTCTATGTACTTATAGAATAATAAATATTTGAAATTAAATAAATACCAGAACGCAAAAACCAATCATTAACGAAATTAATTGCATTTAAGAATATTAAAAAGAAATATTGACGAATTAATATTTACTTTTAAATAAAATATACGACGTAATTTTATTTCTTTGAAGCAGGTATAATTAAACGAAGTTTATTTGCTTTTATAGAAATTTAATAAATTCATATTAATTATTAAAGTTATTCTCTAATCAAATTTTATTCATTATTATAGTGAATATGTTAATAAAAGTCTTAAATGAATAAAAAATTATTTTTTGGTTATATTGTGTTTGTTAATAAAAAAGTTAATAATAAATTAAGTCAAATTTTATTATCGTTTCATTTCTAAACGTAAATCTTTATTTTAAAATTTGTTGAAAAACATTATGACATTACAATAAATCTGGTGTGATTTTATTTACAACAATTGCAATTTTTAGACTTATCTTATACAAAGCCCAGCCCGGTGCTGTCGCTTTATTTTTTCTTGTTTAAAATAATTCATTAAAAAGTTTAATTGGTCTATTTGAAAAAAATTGCATAAATGAAATTAGCATTTAATATATGACAAAGCACTATTTTCTTTGATTAACACTGAAATTTTCAATGCTTGAATTTAATTTTAAATAAACTATTAGTTTCGCTAAATTATTTATCTTTAAAATTTTCATTCAATACTTCTAAATTACTTGTTGGTATGCGCAAATGCAAAGCGTCTTTTTTATTGAGTGCCGGCATAGATCCATACATTGCTGCTAAAAACTTTTACTTAATTAATAAACTTTTAATTCATTTTAGTGGAAGAAATTTAATTGTTAATAGGCAAAGGTATACCAAAATTTTGTGTTGTTCTCTTATAAAATGACCAGAAGTCTCACATAGACTTGAAACGCTCTTCATTTATACTTATTACTTGTAGAAATGACCTCCATTTTTAGTGTTGACTCCATTTTTAAGATTTTTCAATTTTATCCTTGGACAGTTAAATAATAATAGCTACCATTATATATTAGCTTAGTCAGATGACGAAGTGCATATACGCTATGATATGCCAAGACGTATGTAGCCATAAAAATATTTTGCAACAATAAATGTTGAAACAATTATTATCTAAAAGCAGAATTGCGCTAAAATGTGAACATGACACAAATCATTTTTATTATTAGCAATTTTAAAATATGGAAATAAATAATTTTTGTATATTTTTTTGGTTAAATAATGAGACGCGTAAAAAATATTAAAATCAATAAATTTTATTTCTTTTTGTGATATTTTACAAGTCGTTGGTTGACTTTCATTTAGTTAATTTTATTAAAGCTCATTTGCTTTGTCTAACGTACGAAAAATTAAATCAATTCGACCTTGGAATTTACCGTCTTTTTGCATGAACATGTCGTCTCACATGTCAAGCATTCCCACGACAGCAAATCCGTTCCAATCTTACTGCGTTATGAAACACTTTTTTGGGGGGGGGGGGTTTGGGCAATAATATTTGTTTATTTTCGTAACATTAAAAGGCTATTGTATTTTGTTGAATTATTTAAGTAATTTTTCAATTTTATAAGACTTTTTTTTAATTGTTTAGGCACAGCGTTTATCGAATACTTCAATTAAGAGTCGGAGTCTTCCATGTTGCTCTTTGTCAAACTCTGTTAAACTCTAAGAGTTAAATCAATCACAAACGAGATCCCTTACGAGTTTATAACAATTAATATCTGTATTGTTTTCACTGTTTATTGTTGATATAATGTTTTAAGGTTCTAAACTCGTCAAACACGATGAACTCGTCGAATTTATTTTTAAACTTTAAACTAGGTTGCAGTTTTCGAGAGTATTCGGTCCACAAAAATTGTCCGACTTTTTATTATTTGTTTTTTTGTTTCATTCTACAAACCCAGAAAAAATATAATCAAATTGGTCGAGATTTTGATAAATATTTAATTTTTTTTATTTTAATCTTTATAAGCCCGTTGTAAGATAAATTAGCCTCGACAGAAATTTTACCGGCAGGTTTCCGGTTCTACGGTATATCTTTTTTTTTTGGTATTTTTACTTGCTATTTTTTTAAATGGATGTATATAAATTATTCACCAGCATTAATTTGTGGCACAGTAAATCGTTACCCATTGAATATTTAATATCAATGTAATGTAGTTCATTATATGAAATATATATTTTAAATTGTTTAATCATATTGAAGAATTTTTACAATACATTTACATATAATTTGTTCTTTGGTGTTTTAATATGCTCCTTCTTCTCAAATCCGTTTTATGCAAAAAATCTTTTAGCGTCAACGATCTATGCTCTACCTCTATAATATTTATTAGTTTGTATTTTCATTTAATTTTCTTGTATTTTATTTGATTGCAATAAATTAGAGTTATTGGCATTGTGGTCGATGTATTTGCGGGGAAGTCGAATTGTGGCCGTATATTGATAGAGTTTTATTTTAAAATAATTCAAATAAAGGGAATTTGGATTAGTATACAATAATATACGAGTAAAAAATTAAAATTTAAAAAAGACAATAAATTTTTACAAGGGTAAAAATAACCAGAATAATCGTTTAGTTTACTTTCGATTACAACTTTTTGAATTTTGGTTAATTTATGTGAAAATAAAAGCCGGGTTTTTTTAAATATTAAAAAATTAACAAACATTATCCTTTAACGTTACTAAATAAACAAAAAACTAATTTTTTATGTAAATTATTTGGAACAGCGGTAAAAATATTTTGTGACAAATTTTAAATAAAATAAGTGACCAGGAATAAAGTCAATCAAATCGATTAATTAGAATGTTTTAAATAAGTTTAAATCGTGTAAAAATTGCATTACAATTCCAACTAATTTATATATATTTATAAATACTACATTAATTTTGTATTTACTTCATATATGTTCTTCTTAAATAAAAACAGTTTGAATATTGTTTTATAAAAATAATAGTAAAAAAACTGAGTTGCAATGTGACTGACAGTGGCAATTTCATGATTTTTTTCAACCAAGCCGTCATTTAAAGCGACAATTAACGAAAGCATATTTTAAAAAATTTTAAAACATTAAATACCCAAGTAAAAATAAAATTTTGTATAAATTGAAAGTTGAAAAGCCTTTTCATTGTTTGTGTGAGTGGTTAATTTTTGATTTAAAGACTCGCCGAATTACAAATTCTGATAAAAATAATATAAAATCATCATTTAAAGGGCATTTTAAAAATTAAGATAAAATTTGTTCTTTTATTGTTTTTTAATAAATTAATTAATTTTTAGTCAGCCGCTTAAGTTAGCTAAAAATAAAAATTATATATTGAAAAAATGTGATCTCAACATTGAAACCCAAAAAAAACGACAAAACAACCAGCTGCCATTGAGTTGTCTCGGCTTTGAAACGTTGAAAAGGCCATCTACAATCAATAATAAAAATATGTGAAAACCCCAATAAATGTAATAAAATATAAATAAATAACAAACATTTTATATTAATGAAAAAATAAAAACAAAAAAAGGGATATGCATATACAAAAAGTTTCGCTTTCTGGCGCATCGATAAGCAAATGTCTCTCTAATTATCATCAAATAAAAAGCTCAAATTTTATTAATCGTATTTTTTTTTTATTTTAATGTGTGAATATTTTTCACATTAACAATTTATTAATTTATTTTTATTTAATAAATAATTAATTTTGAAATTTTCAAAAACGTTTTGGTGTAAATCTTTTTGCGCATTTGTAATTGCATTCTTTTTTTATTTCAATTTACTTTTGTTTTATTTATTAGTTTTTGGAGAAAGTTTATTTTTTGTTTTATCATTGAGCAGGCTAAAATATATAAATTTTATTGCGTTTATGTACAATACATGTATAATTTATCCTTTTACTTTGCCCCTATTGTAAGCGACATATACAATTAATATAAAAGAATTTTGCTATTTATATTTTGGTATTCCATTAAATTTCATCACAGTTTCTTTTATTAATTGCCCAAATAGATCCCTGCACATAAGACCGTCACTGCTTGATGTCGCCACACAGGTACTAGGCCGAGTAGTTCTCGCTCAAGAAGAAGCTTTGCAATTGATTATGCCTTTCTTTTTTTTCAAAAATTATAGGATTTTTTGCGTTTATTTTATTATACTTTATAATTTTGAATCGGCCCATTTCTCTCCGAAACCAGATGGTTAGGCAATGGCCTAGTGAGTGGTAACAAACTCAGATTTAATATTGTTCTTTGTTTGAAGTTTTGAATAATTTTGATTTTTCTTGTTAAGGCATTTTTTAATGCTAATAAAAAAAATACTTTTAATAGGTTTGGGTTAAGCTTAAGTTTGACTTAGCTGTTTTATATTATTATTAATTATAAATTAATTTTTGTTTTATCAGCTTAATTCCATTTTGCATATAACCGATATTTTTCGTTAATTTGCAAATGCCACTTTTAGTCCAACAATGTGTATTTAATTAAGATTATTAACGCTGTTTTGCTCTTTAATTTTTTATGCGTAATTTAATTTTTTTAGGCAAACTGGAAATTTTACAATTGCTTTTATTCAAAATTCTTTAAACATAATTTTATTGTGGCATGTCATTATTCATTTTTAGTTCGCTATCTTTGCTAGTCATGCCTTCAATTTTAATTGTAACTTATTTTAACATCAAGGTACATTTATATTTGGACCAATTCTATAATTTAAAATTAAACATATAAGTATTTAACCAAAGAAATTTTGTTTACATTTAAATGCTACAATTCAATTACAAATTCAATATATTTACTAAGTATTTGCAATGTTTTAAAACTTGAGGAGAAGTGTTGAAAGTATACGTAATGCTTTAAAACCTTCTTTGGTAAAGAACTTTTAAATTAAGATATTATTTATTTTTATTAATCGTTATTTAATTATCAATTGTTTGTTGAAATTATGAAATTAGTTGGTATTGTAAATTCATTTAGAGTAAATTTGTAAAATTACTAAAATAAATGATCAAATTTTGCAATTCAGTTCATTTGCCGCAATATTAGCTTGTTTTAATTTTAAAAATTATTCTAAAAAATCCAGTCAACTTCTACTTTTTATATTTAAGTAAAGATAATTATATTTATTTATATATATTGATTTATTGCAATCATTTATTTTTTTAACGTACAAATCCAAGCAAAATATCTCTATATGTCGCGTCGCCATCAGTGTTATAACGAACATTTTGTATGGTTTCACTTTTTTTTTAAATTATGAATGGTTTATTTATTTTCTATGGTGTATCTTGAAATTAATTTTTACAAATAAATCAATCCAATTAAATGTTTTAATTAAGACGATTTAAGTATTTTGTTTTCTTATCCGTATATATAAAGCTTAACAACCACCATTCCATAAAGAAATGTGATAGCTCATTTTGAAAAAACATTAAATGTTATACAATCATGGCAAAAAACACTATTACTAAATTATATTAATGTTAAGTTTGCTTTTTATGAAGATCGCTTTTTTATTTTGGATTATCCACATTGTATTTATTTTATTGTTTCAAAACTGTATAAGGAATTTTTAATTTTTCTAATTCGGGCACTGGACTTTGCTAGTGCTGTGAAATTATTATGTTTGGATATCTCATCTATATTCAAAGCAACAGAAATTGATTTATCTTTTTGTATCTATCGCTCGCTATGAGGTAGGTGAGCATGTTTTTGTAAATAATAAAATATTTGACTTTAGTTTGATAAAAAATGCAGTTTATCATATTTAAAAGGATTTTTGGTACATATTAGAAATAATTTATTTACTCAGCATTTTGCATTTTTTTTTATTTATTTTTAAAACAGCTTCAAATGATGGAGTTGTTTTGTCGGCATTTTAAATATATTGTGGGTAAATTATTCCGATAATTGTTTAATTCTATAATCCAGTCTGTCTCTGTGCTTCATTTTAGTTATTGTGCGCTGACTCTTATGTTTTTTACCAAGATAGTTTCCGTTAAAATTTGCATTGATTTGATCAGGCGAGACCTCCAACGTCACAAATGGCAGTTRGTCAGTTGCATTGATGTCATTCATGATTTCTTTTCCTGTATATGAAAACAAATAATAAATTAAATGCTAAATGCATCACAGCACCATTCTTACAAAAGAAAATTGCTTTTATTTATTTTTTCTTACCCCAAAATGAAACATAATTTATATTAACTCAACTATTAAAGACAATCTGATAGGCAGAAAGTAAATAAAATTTATATTACACAATGTTAATCAGCGTCTTCTAGAATTTTTAAATATTTTCTCTTTTTTTTCAATTTTAGTATTTTTACTTTGCCTTTTTATCTTTATTATTTAAATTTTGGATCAGCTTATCTTAATTGCATTTTTTTATTGTATTTTAATTTTCGTTTTTAATTGCATCGTAAATTAATTATTATTGTCTTTTGTTATTTAAAAAACATTTAAGTTTTTCATAAAATTTAGAAATTTTTATTTTGGATATAATTGATTGGATCTAATAATTTGATTTAATAAATTTCATTTTATATTTTATAAAGAATTCATAATTTTAGGGGYCGCGGCGGCATAATACGGGACGTAATCCCCTGGGTTGCGCCGGTGCTTAATGCTGTAAATTTCGCTGTTTTAGCTTTGTACTGTAAATTCATTTAAAAATATGTAACTTATTTAAAAACAAATTGAAAACAGATGAACAAACCTCGACGAACGAATCGGACAATCCACACAAAAAATGCCATAAGGATTCTTTCTGATTGGTTCAATCAAAACAATCTAATTAATGATTAAGTTTGTTTATTAATTATTGCGTTTATTTTTTCAGTCTTATTTTTAACCACCCTTTTTCTCAAATTATTTAAATAAATTTATTTGTTTTCTGTTTCCTCCACCTCAAGAATTTTTATTTAATTAATTTTTACGTTAATAAGATTAAATCAATATAGACTTGAGATAGCAAAACCCCATTATGTAATAATCAACGATTTAAATAAATAATGAAGAACACTATTAAATTACATCACAAAGCCAATTTAAGCTTTATAACTTTTACATTAAAATTCGACAGATTATCAAAAAATCTTTTTTTAAAGCCTACCTTAATTTATACATAGAGTATTCACTTATTAATAGTTATGTCAATGTTTTCTCAACAGACAATTATTCAAATGTAAAACAAAAATTTTTGGTAGTTTAATTTTATATATTTGAATAGCAATTAAAAACCACTTTTGCCTAATGATTGATGGTGCATTTTTTTCAAAGAAAACTTCAATGGATTTGTATTCCTTTCATCATGCATGAACGGATTATTCTTTGTTGTTGCAGAATCTTGAAAAGATAAATATGTACGTGTTGAAGTTTTTATATTTATGTGAACGATATATGTAACAAAAGTAAAACTTCTAAAACCAATTTTTAAAGTAAAATTTATTAATATTATTTGATCAGATAAATACATAAATAAAATTTGTATTAATGGTAAAAATTTATTTAAATATAGCTATGATTAAAAATTTGTCAAAAATGAAATAATGTCTTAGAAAGCAAAAGGTGGACGGACAATGAGAAAAAAACGCAAATAGATTTGCCTCGGTGACCTGTGAGTCCAGANTGTCAAAAATGAAATAATGTCTTAGAAAGCAAAAGGTGGACGGACAATGAGAAAAAAACGCAAATAGATTTGCCTCGGTGACCTGTGAGTCCAGATGGCCAACAAGGTGGAGAACCTTACGGTTGCTCATATACCGTATATACTGTTTTAATTCCACACCAGTGTTTTGCTGTTCCAGCTTGGCCTGTTCTGTTCCTGTTCTGTTCCTGTTCTGTTCCTGTTCCTGTTCTATTCTAGAATTTAGAACAGCACAGGAACAGGAACAGATTCAAAATCGTTGGAACAGGAACAGAACAGGAACAGAACAGGCCAAGCTAGAACAGGGTAAAAATTGAAGAATTGAACTTGATTGAGTAATATATTTGAAATTTTCCAACGATTCGTTATGATCTCACGTGGCGCAGTGGTTAAGCTGAGTGACTTGATTCAATTTTGTCTAAGGTTCAACTTTTCCTACTGAGAATCTTTTTTTTTTTTTTTTATTTTACTCCCTGGTGTGGTGTAATGGTGAGTYATATGTGATGCCTGGGGCTGTGGGTTCGAACCCCCGACTTTGTAAATGATTTTTTTTCTCTTTATGCTCTTTGATGGTAATTAAAAATATTTTAGATTTAATATTTTTTGAAGACATAAAAATTTTTTATTTGTTTCATTAAAACTTTAGAAAAAAATCATAGGGGGGCCCTTTTGTTTTGTTTTTAAAAATCAAGACCAATTTTTTTAACAATTCCATCAAAATCTTTGCAAATCCCTTAACAAATTAAGTCAAAAATTCAAAATTTTCTCGGCGGCGCCTATCGGCACCGCCGACCCCCCCCCCTGATGTAAAGCAGAATTCTCAAAAAATTTTGAATTAGAACTGCTCCCCATTCTCAAAATTGGGTCGCCCCCGACCCTCGACTGACCAACCCCAACCTCCTTTTCCCGCCCCAAGGGGTCTGGAACAACCCTATTTTGAACTTAAATTAAAATATTTTCGTAAAAGTCTCGTGTTTTTGAGGGTCATTCTCGAGTCTCGGAGTAAAGCCTTGGTAAAGTTAGGTCTCAAGCATCACTAGGAAGTGATTGAACACTTTGTCCAATGCATCATCAATTAAAATTTCAGACTGAATTTCACTCGGAAAAATTTTGATTTGGAACAGTCTAAGAACAGTTTACTCTGTTCTGTTCCTGTTCTGTTCCTGTTCCTGTTCTGTTCTCGAGGTCGGAACAGAACAGGAACAGAACAGATAGGCTGTTCTAAAATTTGAGAACAGAACAGGAACAGGAACAGGTTCAAAATTGTTGGAACAGCAAAACACTGTTCCACACCCTCTAATAATTCCACCCTTTCTGAGGAGGTTGAAAAATAATTCCACACCCTCTAATAATTCCGCACTTCCCGCCTCTCTAATAATTCCCCACCTCATTTAACGGCTAATTCAAAAAAGTCAATCTTTAGGGGTGCATTTTTGGAGTTTATTGCATTTTTCTTAAGGAATTTTTTTTGAAAAAAGTTGGATTTTAGGGTGCATTTTTTAAAATTTGAAAAGTCAATCTTTAGGGGTGCATTTTTGGAGTTTATTGCATTTTTCTTAAGGAATTTTTTTTGAAAAAAGTTGGATTTTAGAGGTGCATTTTTTAAAAATTTGAAAAGTCAATCTTTAGGGGTGCATTTTTGGAGTTTATTGCATTTTTCTTAAGGAATTTTTCCAGAAGAAAAATCAATTTAGGGGTCAAATTTTTGTGTTTTACCAAGGGTTGTATCGAAAATTTCAAAAATAAGGACAGATACGACTTCTGGAAAATTTTTTTGTGAGAAGTTGGAAGGAAATTGGGTGAAATGAAGAAGAATTTTCGTGATAGAAAGAACATATCGCCAAACAGTTGAAAAATAAGCCACACCCTCTGATAATTCCACACCCTCTAATAATTCCGCCCTTTCTGAGGAGGTTGAAAAATAATTCCACATGTGGATTTACAAGAGTATATACGGTAATAAACGTAGCAAAATCAATTTTGTCGCGAAGGAGTCTTTTTATATTGTGCACATTGAAAAAATGTTGCTTATGGATAATATTGATTAACTAAAAAAAGCTTCACAATACATATCGTTAATATTAAAAATTGAGGTCATACTTATATTCTCTCAATGCAACAAAATCTATAAAAAAACATGTCAGGGATTTTTAATTATCAACAAGATGCACCTAAAAATAAACTTGATTCCATTTTATTATGAAAATTATTAAACAACTGCAAAACTCACCAAAAATAACATTGATTTACTTTTATTTCATTTGAAAAAATGCTTCTTATGTTAATTGCTAATAAACATTTAAAAATAAACACAAAATTTAAAAAACAATTGCACCCAAATTGATTTTGCTATAAATTATTAAATAATTACCAAATAAAGATAAAARCAATTAATAAAAAAATRWAGCTTTCTCGATTTTTTACTGTTTAATAAATTGTCATTTTAAAGAATATATACAACCACAGAAAAATTCGTAAATTTGACACACATTGTAACTATACTCACAAAAAAAAATGAAAAGAATCGCTAATCGCTACTTAAAAATATTGGCGAGTTTGGTCGAAATATTAAAGAAAAAACATCGCATTTAAGTGGTGCTCTTTGTGCTTATGCATTCGAGTGACAGTAAAGTAATAGCATAAAGAATTTCTCAACAATTAGTCTATTAAAACTATTGCTACAAGAAAAGAGTAAGCAATCCATGTTACATATTTGACTTACTTTTTTAATCACTGTTTGGACTTTCTCAACGTTTGTGGTTATTCAACCTACTATGCGGGCTTTTTGTGATAATTGATAAATTAATATCTGCAAAATAAAAGCAGAACAATAAATAATACCAAATAAATTAATATTGCAATTGGTTCCGGAAAACAATTCAACTATACATTTAAAATGAATGAAAACATAATGTCAACATGCGTATAACCAATTATTATGGGATATTTAAGATTTCACTTATGAATTATTACATAGATTCTTTATTTTCTTAATTCATTGATTAAGGATAATTGTTGACAAAATTTTGAAAATTTCAGTGGGTCTACAGAGCTTCACAGCGCATCGATGGTAGGCTGATGAATTAACAATGTATATGCCCGCGAAACTAATGCACTAATTATATAACAAAAATTAATACAAAAAACGATTTATTACCAAAAATCTCTGTCGATATCTCAAGGCCTTTACTTAATTATACCAAAAAAATTTATATTGCGCAAAAATTATATTATATGCAAAAAATCATAATCAAATATCTTAAAAAATTTACTACCATATTTTATTTGTATGTTTTTATATAAAAACTGAATACAATTATTTACAAAAAGATGAATGCTAAATATATAAGATTTTTTTTCTTGCGACACTTTATTATACAATTTTACAAAATTGATTGTTTAGATTTGTGAAGCGAAATATTTGGGACAAAAATGTTATGCTCCCTTTATGTAATCCGGAATTTCTGCAATTCGGATAAACCCTTGTTGTAATGATCATATATAGTGCTAAATAAAACAAAATATGGAAAAAGTTGAATCAATTTCAAGACATGCAAATTATCAGCAATCATAATATGAAGTAAATAATAAAAATATCAYAGAGCCAAATATTTAATATGTATGATTATATTTAAACAGAAAATATAATATACAAAAAGCTACAATAAGTCGTGCTTAATATGTTTTTAATAAGATAAAACATTTTGCTTYATTATCTTATGTACATATTTCGAGATTTTTAGAAAATTAAATTCGGTTCCTATTTATCATACTTCTTTGGCTAAGAATCAAATAACGATTTTTTAAACAAGAATAAATCTGCTACTGTTGATCAGTTGGTTATTAGTAGGGATAAATCTGGAAATAGCCACTTAATTCAATTCGCACAATAAATCAGTTTGGCGATTTGATTTGCTACCAAAATTAAAAATGCAATTTTATCGATTTTTGGTCCAAAAAACCGATTTTCAGAAGGGCCTATGCCCGAAAAAAAATAATTTAAATGTGTTTTTAAAAGCTAAATCACTGGAAATTGGATATCTAAAATATTAAATAAAATAAAGTGCACAATTTCTGCATATCGAATATTGCGAACAATTAATA
>MEIZ01000178.1:50074-64276 GCA_001723225.1 Globodera ellingtonae | reverse complement strand
TGTTCAAAAAAGTAACTAAAAAATTATTAGATGGGGTGCGTTGATTACCAAATTACTCTAACCGTCTGACTCTCTCTTTTGAGCAAACTATTTCTTCAAAAAATAAAATGTTCAAAAAAGTAACTAAAAAATTATTAGATGGGGTGCGTTGATTACCAAATTACTCTAACCGTCTGACTCTCTCTTTTGAGCAAACTATTTCTTCAAAAAATAAAATGTTCAAAAAAGTAACTAAAAAATTATTAGATGGGGTGCGTTGATGACCAAATTACTCTAACCGTCTGACTCTCTCTTTTGAGCAAACTATTTCTTCAAAAAATAAATTTGACTCGCGACAAGCTTTAAATTTTTTAGAAAAAGTTACATTCAATATTATAAATCTTTTYATTTTTTACAATTAATTAACTTTTTCTTGACTTTTCGACGTTATCTTTTTTAATGCAATTTTTTAACACAACATAACCAATTCAAACAAGCTTATATTATGTTACAATCTTAAATTTTATAAACAAATAATAAATCCATGTTTCTGGTTTTGAATAAAATTTTTCAACATTTTTTTGAGAATTTTAATATTTTATATTTTGCAATTATTTGAGTTAATTTTATTAAATTATTAATTAAAAGGTTCTAATTAATCGTACCTTATACCTTTTAAATTTATAACYGTGGTATTAAAATGTTAGCGGCYAGAGCATCAATTGTCGCAAGTGCTTGCGATGTTTTCCGTTGTGGCCTTCATGAAAAACTGTCGGTTTGTCTTGGGTACTGCATTGCTGGCATTGAAGTTGCACATGGATCCAGCCTTTCTCAAAAACTCGGGGAATTTAAATCGAACTCAAAATACTAAATCTTTTTTTTTGTTGTCGCACGAAAAATTCAATCGCGAACGAGAGTAACTTTTATTCAATTAATTGATCAGATCTCTGGGGTCTTCATTTGGAATTCTCTGGATAGTCGCTTATGTCGTCGTGGCAGACTTAACCCGTTATTTTAAATTAGTTAATAAATATTTCTTTTTACATAACATTCTTGTAACCGAGTTGGATAATTAATTTTTCTTTAGTTTGCGTCTGACCGTTAATATATTCTTTAACAATTCGTAGATTATATTATGTTTAATTTATTTTATAATTGTTTATTTTCTCGAATCGAGTATTATACACCATGTAAAATTTTAATAACTTAAAATTTTTAACTCTTATTCTTAATAAACAAAATTGCTCGCATGTGCGCACTCCATAACTTTTGCGTTCGTAAATTCAGCTAAGAATATAAATTTGTTTAATTACAAAAAATTTTTCTGACATTTTTCGCCTTTCTAAAGACTAAAATTTCAAAATGGGTACTTTCGAAGGGATTAGTCCATCCCACGCGTAAAAATTGGGCAAGAATCTAAGGTTTTTGGAACTTTTTGCTCGTTCCGTTAAAGCGTTTAGGTTCGAAAACCTGTTGCTAGACATCAGATAGTCAAAATTTAAATTATGCAGAACATCTTCTTTAGACGTTAACGGGAAATTTTTATGTTAAAGGTTGGTTAGGCGAATTTTAGACAAAAATTCTTAATAACAATTCTTATTCAAAAAGTTTATAATTATGACGCTTATTATTATTATAGAAATTTATTTTGATTCCAAAAATAAATTCGAATCTGACCACTATTTTACCCGATTTCAAACACCCGGACCGGGATACAAACTTTTTTTGGTAAAATTCTAAATTTTCCAAAAGTCATTTTCGGCCTAAAAATCATTTAAAACCTATGATTAAGCGTGCTTGTTTTGAACTTAATGGAAGTTGGAAGTTGTAGAGCATTATTTTTTTTAATTTTCATTCATTATATTTTGAATTCTTGGATTTAAATATCATTTGACTTCACTGATTTTTGTTTTTAGTTGGAAATATAAAATTTAATATCAATATAGTAGAAGTGTTTAAAATACTATTTATAAATATTTATATGTGAATTTGTATTTTTTATTTTCATAGTTTTAATATTTCAATTTTAATAAATTTTATCTGTAAAACTCAAATGTAACTCTTTACGACACGCCCTTTTTTAAGCAAATAATTTTGAAATGTTTTATTTTTTTAAATAATTTAAAATCTATGTATTTTATACGATTTCGTAGGTTAAATAAATACTTTTCTTTCAATAATATAGTTCAATTTAGCGTAAAGTATTAAATGTTATCATTAAAATATATTTAAAGAGTAAGAAGACAAAAATGTTATCCATCGTTTTTTTTCGGCCGTCATCCGCTAGATCGGTCGGTATACCATATTTTTTTGGCGGTATTTATCGGTATCGGTAGTTAAGCGAAATATAAAGAGTAAAATAAATAGGAAAATATAATAATAATTTAGATCTATTTATTTGTATATAAATTGTTAAGTGATTTTTAAAATTTTTTATGCATATTTTAGTGGCGTTTATAAGCTGCTGTTGATCGAATTTTGCATTTCACTTAATAACTTAATTTTTAGGTTTATATTAATTTGAATTCGTAAATTTTAATTTATTTAATATTTGTAATTAAAATGTTAAACATTTTTTTAATGACATGTATATATTATATTCCGCGAGCCGTTTTTCAATATTCTAATATATAAATCAGCATTATAATTTTATTTAATATATTTGCTAAAAATTAGGTTATAATTCGTATCACAGCATATCATTTTACATTTTTAAACCCTTCAAACAATTAAAATTTATTGCCTTTTCTTTTGCGTAGAAGTCATGATTTTTTGCATGATTATTTAACTTTATATTTTTTGATTTGGAAAGATTTATTTTTATGGTATTTTAAAGATATAACAAGGCTAGTTCAAATTTTATTATTAATCTAACTAAACTAATGCATTTTTCATATAAAAGCACAAAAACTGACCCATTTAGCGGGGAGAAATGAAGTTTTTCATAAATATTTAATAAAATGATCAAATTAATGTCGCAAATCAAAGCAGAAATATATTTTCATGAATATAATATTAGATTCAGAAAAAATTTAAATTAATCATAAAATAATATTTACCTATTTGTCATTAAGAATTTAAAATTTAGGCTTTGAATTAAAAAGTGCTTTTAAATAGAGATTTAAAATAATAAAAAATTGGCAATAATAATTTTAAACAAAAAGTCATAATTGAACAGCGGAACGCTCGAAACTATGATATTATTGAAAATGTATTTAGAAAGTTAAAAAAGTTCATTTTTTTATAACATTACTCTAAATAGATTAAAGCATATATTATTATTTTTTTAACATTATAAATATCATCTTTGGAAAAAAACTGTTAAATTGTTTAGTTAAAATAAAAAGTTAAATATTATCTTCAAACATCAATTATTTATTTTATGAAATTATAACTCGTAGAGACAATAAAATTCTAAATTCTTGGACACACTTTTAAATAAAAACCCACTATTATGATCGATAAAATGATTATTAAATTAGGGTTCTTACAAGTGAACTTCGATTTCGCCAGAGAGAAATTATTTAAATGTGTATTATTAATAAACCAACAATCGATTTATATTTAATAAAATTAAAATTTTTTGATTATAACAACATTTATAGTTATTTTATTTTGGTTTTATATATTACAAGATATTATTAAAATTTTAAAAATGCAACGGCCAAAAAGACCCTCGCTAAAGAAGGTCATTCAAATTTTTTAGATTTCACTTTATGTTAGTGCCGATAAATAAGATGGATGTTGATCCTGCAATTTATTAAAGTGAAATACCTAATGTAGAAAGTTTTCTTTTTAATATTATATGTGGCGATGCGACAACTCAGTTTTTATTTTAAAGTTTTCAGTTGTTTGATCAAATATTTTAATTACTTAATAAACATTCTTATTTAATTAATATGCAAATTCGGCGGTTTTTCATTAAAATACGCTTATTTATTTATGTTTATTTTACAATTATGATTTTTAAATGCTTGAAATCTTTTGGCTTCTCCGTTCCAAGTGGCTGTGGTTTTTTGTTTGGATTATTCCGTTAATTTTTCTTATAAATTGTATTAAAAAATATAATATATTTTTTTTTAATTTTATTTCGTTTTTAAATATTTCAAAGTTGGTTTAGTTAGCACAAAGCTTATATATTTATGATACTTTAATTATTTCTTTTTTTACATTTTGTCGCATCAACTTTACGTTAAAATTGATTTATGGTATTTTAAGCTTTTAGTATTTAAAAGGAAATATGCGATTATTTTACTTCTTGTGCGTCCGATGTCTATATTTTAGTTTCATTTTATATTCTTTTAATTATATAATCAATTTATTTGTGTTTTTTTCAGATTATATATTAATATATTTAAAAAAATATATTCTTCGCTTTGTTTAATTTGCATTTTTAAATTTAAAGCAACTATTGAATTTTAATTCTAGCATAATTAATTGCCTATTTTATCGATTATGTGACAATTATTGTGAAACTATTTTTTATTACTTTTTGGTGCCATTCTTTTTGTCAATAACTTTTTGTAAAAATAATACCATTTCCAATGTATTGAGCAAATATTCGATTTGTACTATTAAAAATATTCATTCGTTCTTGTGACGTTATATGTTGTACTCGTTGGATAAAAAGTTGTGCTGGCGCTGGTGCCAGAAGCAAGGGAAGAAGACGATGCAGAAGGAGTAGCCATTTCGGATATTTTGCTTTGCGTTGAGTTAATAATTTGACTTAAAATGGATTTGTTTATGTATTAATTTTAGATGAATTATTTTAAGGAGATAACAGTTATACGGGTTTAATAAAAAATATTAATTTTAAATTTGCCTTTATCTATATTAACTTATAGTTGAATTATTGCCGGAATATCTTTTAATAATTTGTTTTGTATTAATTATTGTTCTACTTATTTTGCAGATGATAATTTATCAATTATCAAAATGATTTGTGAACATTCGTAATTAATGTAAGAGACGTCGCAAGGCAATTGATCGGTGCATTCCGTTTTCGCCTCATTTTTCCCCGCTTAAATATTTAAGCGCTTTCCGGAACATAATATAGGAAAAATTAAAAGTTAAATCGTATAGCGCTCGCTTTGTTCTCGTAGAGAATACACAATTTGTCGTTGCCCAAATGTTGTTGAGCAGACTGTTAGAGTAATGTTCTCTGCTGACACACTCTCTCACACTTTTTGTTCTGCCCCTTTCGTTCTCCATTCTTACTTTGCACTGTTTTTTTAATGTTTTTATATTTTTGTTTAAATTTAAGCATTTTAGCTATTGTTGCTCAAGTAAATTTCAATAATTTAACTCGTTCACCATTTGTTTATGATATTGAGAATTTGTACTTCTCTCTTAAAATCGTTTGCAATATGAGATACGAATGAGTTAACTGAATCTTGGTTTCTTTTGTTAATTTTAATTTTCCAAATCTTTTGCACCAATGCTTCTCGCTTTTAATATTTTTTTTGTTGAAATAACAGATATTTCAAATTCATTAAACGATGTACAATTCTATTTCCATTTATATAAATTTAGCGATCTCATTAATGCATTAAAACAGTTAAATTACAAATATACAGTAGGTATCTTTCTAAGTTAAATTCAAATTTTAACATATTTAGTAAAGGAATTTAATTTATTTCTGTTGATTTAGGTTAATATTATTTTTTAAATTGAAGGAAAATGTTGAGCCAAAAAATATGAAAAATATATAATATTTTTTTTGTTTTATTGATTTAATTCTTTTTAGCGGCTAATTATTTTTCAGAATTATTTTTTTTTGTTACTGTTTTCAATTCTTCAAACATTCATTTTGTTTTTAATAAATTAAACAGGGTTTGCTAAATATAAAATACAACAACAAACAAAAACATTTTCCTGTCATTTGCATATAAATTAACATATACTTATGACATCGAAAATCAAAAGGCCAATGAATAGGGTTGCTTGTTTTTGCGCATTGGCAGTATAGTAATGGTGTAATCGTGTGCCGCTTTTGCCACCCGCAGGTAGTCTTGAATATCAACATCTTGAATAATCGTGCACCTATCATAAAATTTGTTTTCTTTGCATCGGCAATGCGCCAACTCTTGTTCCACCGGCTGTTGTTGTTACACCGCCAACTCTTGTTCCTCCGCCTTGAACAGCTCTTGATGCAAAGACAAAAAGCAACAAAATTTATATCCTGAATAATTCATTAAGAGTAAAACCCTATATTAAAAATAAACAACCCTTCAAAAAATTTCTCCTTATAACTACAATGTTAAACGGACGGKTCCACAGATAAAGCGGATTGTAATTCCTCAAAAATGTTAAAATTTGCAACATCACAAAATCACATTAATTATTTGTGCATAAGACGACGAGTGTCTATAAAATAAAAGTTTAAACATTGAAATTGTTATAATAATTTAATTTAATAAAAAAAATTGTAAAATTAAAATTTTTCTATTTTATTACATTTTAGATGTATTAAAGGATTTCAAAAAAGGGTATTTTATTTCCTCTTAAATTTTGCTCGTAGGCACTGTGTGCTCGATGGCGTAGCAGTAGGAAATGGATCCAATTTTAATGCTTTATATTTGAAATTGCTGTTGAGTTTCACTTTTAATAGGTATTTGCATTTCATCGTAATGAAATTTAATTTCTGTAATTACTTGATTTTTGTTTCCCATATTTGAGCCTTTGTTACATTAATTAATATGTTTATTTTCMCTTGCTTTTAAAGAATATTTTTTAAGTAGCCACCCTTCCTTTGTGCAAGTTATTCATTCGAATCATTGATGTGACTTATTTTAAAGGATAAATGAATTAATTATTATTTATATATGGGTGGGTTCATTATTATTTAAATATGGTAGTTCTTTATTATTCAAATATGTTGAAATTATATTTTTAATATATAATTTATATTATTCATTAATTTTCAAAATGTAAGTTATGCTTAATTTGATTTAACTTTTGATGACGTAACGACGAATCCGCTCTCCAATGTGCAGCGTAGTCATCGTCATCATTGATGTGACTTCTTCCTTTCAATTTGTGGGTTTCTGCTGCTGCTGATACACAAAGGTTCAAACGACTGTTATAATTTAAATCCGTATATAAAATTTTATCTGATCATTTTCTTCTGATAAAATGTGATTTTGTGCGGTGCAAATTTTTATTTTTT
This sequence comes from Globodera ellingtonae, assembly GCA_001723225.1. Lineage (NCBI taxonomy): Eukaryota > Metazoa > Nematoda > Chromadorea > Rhabditida > Heteroderidae > Globodera > Globodera ellingtonae. Next base: position 57,129 of record MEIZ01000178.1, on the reverse strand, counting down.
AAACGAAAGTTTTGTCTGCAATTATTTTATCATTTTACGTCGTTGTTCGCCATTTTAATATTCTTTTAGTTTTATTTTTAAAAATAGATCTTTGCTTATTATATCTCGATCGTATCTAATATAATTTTTTAATTCTTGGTCGCTAAGATTTAACATAATTTTATTTAGTCGAGGTGGAGTTGAGTACTCCTGGTGTTTCTTGATCGTCTGATTCCGGAAACACTTTTCCGTGTTACTGCCGGCTGTGCAGAAGCTAAATTTTCTTTTTTTAAAAATTTATCTAGATATTATGTTTTTAATAAATAGCCATTTTTAATGAACTCAGTTATTTAGATGGCATGCATTCCGGAGTCGTAGAATCTAAAGCTAACTCTAAACATTTTATACTTAAAACATTATTATTCAGATCAAATAGAGTAGGGCAGATTAAATGAATAATTTAATTAAATGTTAATATTAAAACAGCGAATGAGATTTATTAGAGACCTAAATAATGCCAATAACATGTTCAAAAATATTTTAAATATTTTTTTTTTCAATGCGTAAAATTCGATAAAATTCAATAATAAAATCAGTAAGCCTTTTAAATATTGCAAAACAATAAAAAGAATACGATACGACTTTTCTATTCTTTAAAGTGTAATWATTAATTTAATCTTTTTTAAATAAATATTTAATATTATTAAAAATAACAGACTTACATAATTGATTTCACTTAATTTTTTTTGTTGGTATATGCATTTATATAAGGCTTTAAACTAAAACTTAGATTAATGGAATCACAGTTTGTTTTTAAAGTTATTTCAATTTAAATGTTTTATTATTTTTTCTCAGGGTCAATAAAAACTTAACAATAAAATATTTTAAAGATATTATTAGTCTCTACAAAATACTGTTAAAATTTGCGATTAAAAATTATACACCACATTGTGTTCATATCTAAACAACTCCACCATATCAAATTATTGGTATTTTAAGAATAGCCATGTTTGGTATATACTGTCAAGGGATTATGATGATTTTATTTTCTAATATTTAAAAAGAACAAATCTGKATGTAAGTTGATAAATATTGCTACTTTTTACTTTTAGTTTTTAAAAAATATCTATTTGCATCCAACTTCTTTATTAATTTAATAATCATTCAATTAGAAACGTTTAATTTTTCTTATTTACTTTGCGTCACAAAATGAGCTTTAAAAATAAGCTTTAAAATATTTTTGCTTTTTCAATATATATTATTTATTTATTACAATGTTTTTGGAGTGAATAAAAGAAATGAAATTGTCAGAAGACACCTTTAAAGAGAATTTTAAATTTTCTAAAATTGTTAGAATTAGTAGTTTAAGCGACTGCTTTCTCAAATAACAATGTTTCCCAGTTTGATAAATAAATAGTTACAAATATTATTACCCTTTATCGGGGGGTTCATGTTTTTTTTTGAATAATTAGAATAAATATTTTGAATAATTATTAATTTTTCTGTATTTTGTAAATTTTACAATACGTCTATTATGTGAGGATTTAAATATAATCTTATTTCTCTTTTGTTATTTATAAATTAATGCACGTTGTTTTTCTTTGTGTTATTAAATGTATGAATAACAATTGTTAACTACTGTTCCTTTTATAATAAGTTAAATTTATTATTATTAGAATGACATTGGCCGGTATTGGCCAATGCCCAGCTGCCTCTATGATTACTGGCCTCTTGTTGAATCCAMAGTCTGCGCAGTTCTCCTGCTGTAATTCCTAAGCAATTTATCGAGTCATTTATTATCAATATTGTTGGTTTTATAGATTGAATATTTATCAGATAAAATATAGACAATTATTGCATCGATCAAGTTAAGAAAATGTTTTCATAAAAATTAAATTTAAAATTTTCTTTTAAAATCAAATAATTCAAAATAACGTTTAGAGTATCTTACTGACGAGGATCGGAGCCAACAAAAGCAATGTGTTTAAAAACTAATTGATATCTATAATGAAATTTTATGATTATAAAATGAAGTTATTAATAGAGTAAAATTTTCAATAAAATTTTAAAGATCAAATATAATGTTTTTCAATGCAATATTAATTGGAAGCATATGGTTTACGGGTGTAGGATTTAATTAGGCAAAACAAATGTTAAGCAATAAAATTAGTTGCGGGCAGCGTCCGTTTGAAATATTTAATAATTGTAATTGATATTCTCAGTTTTAGTCCTTTAACTATTTATATTATTGCGATGAGATTAGCCGATTTTTCTTCCATAACCTAAGGTGATGATATATTATTAATATTAATTGCTAATTCTTTAAAATTTCTCATAATATTTTTAATTTAATTTTTGCATTTTTTCTCTTTTATTTTAAATAAAGCTTTCTCGTCGCTCGGGATGGAAACGCCCGAGATTGTACTCGGCTCGTGCTCTTGGCTAATGAAATGATCATAGTATCATAAAAAGAACATTGCTTATTCTGGTTTATCTTCCGGGAAGTGTCCCAAAATGATTGCCCGTATTCTTTACAGTTTTTCAATGACATTTTCACAAAATATTTTTTTAGTTCTTCAATTTCGAAATTATTATATTCTCTTAATATTCAAGTATGTTTTTAACTAAATACATGGTTACACAATAATCAATGTTGGTGACAAAATTAAAAATAATTTAGAATAAAACAATCGCTTTTATATTTTTATTATAATTTTGTTTTATTTGGTTTATTTGGTTAACGATTTTCCAGCAATAATTTTACTCATATTCTTTACAGTATAAAATGTAATATTTTCCAATCTAGTAATTTTATTTTATAAAATTCGTTTTTGTTTAATATAACCAAAGGCGGTAAAGAAAACAAAATAATTAAATCTTTTGAAAAGAAACAAAAAAGATTATTTGTATTTAAATTTTAATATCTCTTAATTTATTTGTTTGTTTATGTCTTTATTTATTATTGAAATTTTAAATGATTTATAATTAGTATAATAAATGAATGGCACACTTTTGTGTAGATTTCGACGTACGCATAAGTTGTGAGCTCTATTTTTATAATATTTAGCTATGTTGTGTATTCTGATTATTATGATAAAATATTTTTTCTTAAAAAAATTGATCCATAGAATGTGATTTTTTAATATTTCTAATTAATTAACCTTTTTATTTATATTGCATAAATTGCATTTATAGTAAAGCCGTTGGATTTTTAGGCATTAAAAACGCGAAATATGCACCTAAAATAGGCACTAAAAACCCACGAAATAGGAGCTAAAACACCAAAATCTGCTAGGCACTTAATTCAAATCGCACAAAAAATCAATTTGGCAATTTTCATTTTCTACCAAATCTTAAAATACAAATTTATCAAAAGTGATTTTTGGAATAAAAAAGCGGATTTTTAGGAGGGCATTTATGCCCGAGAAAAAATCAAGGGGTATTTTTGGAAACAAAAAATCGTCACTGTGAAGTATCCTTTTTTTAAAGAAAAATGGCAATAGCGTAAAAGAAATCAGGATCTTTTATATTGTGACAGAAAAATTGGTTTGAATTGAAAGAATTCTCATTTTTCAAAAAAATGATAAAAAGGGATAAAATAATTGTCGTCAAACTATTAGTCTCGTTTGTATAAACGACTTTAAATAAAAAACCCTTCTTTATAAAAAAAATATTTATTTTTTAAATTAGGTTGGGTTTAATCACGATCGAAGGCATTCTAAATGTATCGGTAAGTAAAACTTTACGCACAATTAATGACTAATATAATTGGATTTATGTAAAAAAATTTATGTGTGTAAATCGGATTATTTTTTTGTTATTTTATTTTATTTCAAATATGGCGATTTGTAAATCACATATTATTGAGAGAATACTTCTATTTAACAGCTTGAAAATGTTGAGAATTTGAAAACGTTTTGATATTTAAATAAATTTATTAATTTGTAGTTTAGATTAAATATTTTTAAGTAAATTATCTGTAGGATGTAATCAAATACTATCGCGTCGAACACATTCTCTTCTGCGGCTTTTCCGCCGAGTTGCATTCTTAAGAATCAAATTGTTGGCACGTATGAAGAAATTGCACTTCAAAATATTGTTATTTTGTTAAAATTTAAAATGTGTGCCCCAGCTAATTTTCTAATTTATTCTCACATTTAAAAAGATATAAATTATTAATATTCTCTTTTTGTATAATGTAAAATAATATGCATAAATCGCCAATAAGCCTAATTTGTAAGAATCAATGGCTCTCCTAAAAAACAACTATACCATGCTCCGTTGCCTCCGTCCCGCGTTTTGTAATTAATTTATTTCATTTTGTTAGTTCTTATCATTAATAAATTATTATTATTTTTTTATAATTATATGGTTCTTCGTAATGGCTGAAAATTGTTTGCCCATGAGTTTCTGCCTTAAATCTCGGCTTAGTTGAAAGCTTTTTGCAATTAGTAAAAAGTTTTTACTTGCTTTTTTCAATCAAACTTAATTTTAATATAATCTTTAGAAATTAGCAACTATGGTTGTAATTTGAAATTTTTTTAGTTGTCATCTATTTGTTACTTTATTTTTTGCATTTATTTGTAATATTAATATTGTAAGATGCGAATCTGATAACAGATTTGTTTATTATTATAGTTTCATATATACAACTTTCTTATCCATGCCTACCCTTAACATTACAATTTTGTTCTACATCAAAATTTTTTTTAATAATTACAAACATTGACCTGACTCTGAAGCTCATTTACAATCACACGTGAAAGGACGGCGTTTTCGTCCTCTATTGGCAAAAAGGCTAGCTTAGACGATATATTCAATTTTTTTAAAACCAATTGTTTGGATATAATTTTGGTTTTGTATAACATTTGAATATTTTAATGTGCTTATAGGGATTTTATTAAATTGTAACAATCTTGGGCACCACTATTTGACAGGAATCAATTCACCGTTGGATGACATTTTATAATATTTTAAGAATTATAGGTCTTTTTAATAAAAAAATTTTATTTAAACAAATTATTAAAAAATAAGAATATTTTGACGTAACTGATAGATTATTTAACACACCTTTTTTATTTATAATTTGTCTTTTGTAATAGACAATTAATGAAAAGGTTTATTTTTGTAATTGTTATTTTTCTTTTAGAAAATTAGCACAGAAAATTAAGTCGGTAGATTTTTGTATTAATAAATAATTATAAAAGGAGCAGAATTTTACCATTAATATCGCATTATTTTTAGAACTTTTATTGAAGAAAATTACTAAATTAATTCGTACATTTTTTCTGAATTCTTAAAATTAGCACAGAAAATTAAGTCGGTAGATTTTTGTATTAATAAATAATTATAAAAGGAGCAGAATTTTACCATTAATATCGCATTATTTTTAGAACTTTTATTGAAGAAAATTACTAAATTAATTCGTACATTTTTTCTGATTTTTTAAAATTAGCACAGAAAATTAAGTCGGTAGATTTTTGTATTATTAAATAATTATGAAAGGATCAGAATTTTAAATTAATATCGCATTATTTTTAGAACTTTATTGAAGAAAATTACTAAATTAATTCGTACATTTTTTCTGAATTCTTAAAATTAGCACAGAAAATTAAGATTTTTGTATTATTAAATAATTATGAAAGGATCAGAATTTTACAATTAATATCGCATTATTTTTAGAACTTTATTGAAGAAAATTACTAAATTAATTCGTACATTTTTTCTGATTTCTTAAAATTAGCACAGAAAATTAAGATTTTTGTATTATTAAATAATTATGAAAGGATCAGAATTTTACAATTAATATCGCATTATTTTTAGAACTTTTATTGAATAAATTACTAAATTAATTCGTACATTTTTTTCTGAATTCTTAAAATTAGCACAAAAAATTAAGTCGGTAGATTTTTGTATTAAATAATTATGATTTTACCATTAATATCGCATTAGTTTTAAACTTTTAAAACTTATATTAAATGTTTGTTTATTTGCAATCTTTTTTAGTTTTACAAATTTTCTCAACGATATTTTACACAACTTTTGGTGTTTCCTATTATAAGATAATGTTTAGAGCTTTTATTTTAAAATGTTATATATTAATGTTGAATTTAAAAAAAAAATTAATAATTAATACCTGTTTCTAATTCGTGTACCACGTTTTTACTTTTTTTTCAAATTTCTTGTTAATTTAAACATTTAAAAAAAAGGCATTTTTTTTTTAATTTGGTAGTTTATTTACACATAAAATAGCATATTTATTGTAAGTGGGCCGGGCGAATTGGATACATATCATCAACTTCTTGATTCTCGCTCAGTTGGCTTGATCCTGCTGGACAAGGGCCAGTTCGTGGGAGATTTCCTATTTTTAAGTATCTATTTTATACTCGAATTTTACTCGTACACACACAGCAATTATTTTTATACATTTTCAATTTTCTATTTACAACCAGTATTTTTCCCTTCTTGCTGCGAATATCATCGATGCGTCGTAAATTATTTTTTGCAATAACAAGCACGTCTCAGTAAATTGGTTGCTAATAAATATTCTTATCTTAAATTAAGTTATTTTATGTTTCGGTTTTACTTTGTGAATTTACTAATATATTATTAATTTCAATAATTTAGTTTATTTAATAAAATATTTGTTTATATTTAATTTATAATAATCTAATTTTAGAATTGTGGCTATCTTTGGTTAAACTTTTAAATATAAAAACGCTGAGCTAACGAGGGGAACATCCCTTACTGTCACCACTCAGATCACTTCCAAACCAGCCTATCGTGTAGAGCACCTCGATTTACTCTTGTAAATTTTGGCTTTTTTTCCCCGCCCACACAGTGAAGGGTCGAAAAATGCAATTAAATTTTTGCATTTTGAAAACCACGCGCAGGGGCTTTAAAAAATCATATCTCAGTTGAAAGCTGGTGAAACTCCATGATTTTAGCATCAAAAAATTGAGAAAAACAGGGAGAATTTTAGAAAAATAAGTATGGATATCTAGCTTTAAAAAGCTTGTAAGTTTAAACGGTAATAGTGACGATGGTCACCCCCAGCTCATCCCTTTTTTTAAAAA
>MEIZ01000178.1:24307-45011 GCA_001723225.1 Globodera ellingtonae | reverse complement strand
GTATTACTTTAAAGGATCACGACAGAAATCGTTCTTCACATTCCGATTAAAATTTAAATATCTGGAAAATAATATTTACATAATAATACATTTTATATTGTTAAATTTCAATGGATACAATTATTAAAATTTAATGAACATAAATTTGTTTTGTATTTTTAGTCATACTGAATTGCGACTGATTATGTGCAATGTTCTTAATTTATAATTAAACTTATCTGTTGAAAGTCTGCGCCCAAAATCTAAAAACTCATCAAACAAATAAGACGAAAAACAAACTTTTGTCTGTAACTATAAATAAAAGATATTTATTGTGTAAATATAAGCGTATATGATAAACCTTAAATATGCTATAAAACAAAAAAAGCACATTACCAATAAACTTATACAATAATTAGCAAAAAAAAAATAATCAAAATATATTCAATTGAATTAAGTTTAGTTATAATTTAGAAAGCAAAAAATTAATAAAAATAATAATTCAAAGGAAGTGCCAAACAAATTGCAAATTTAAAAATCTTAATCAAATTATCAAGATTGGTTAAAAAACTAAACTTGTAAGATATGCATCGAAAACTCTTCACCTACTTTTTTCAACCAAAACAAATGGATAACATAAATTTAAATTTGATATTTTTAAATACATTTTTTATCAAATTTAGAAATATAAACAGATGCAAATTTAAAAATATTTATTAAATAAAAACCAAAATAGTAAGAATATAAATCAACTGTTTTCCCGAATTTTTAGCATTAAAACCTGAGTAAAAGTGTATGCAAAAAGAAATAATCACCAGTTCAATTTTTTTTTCAATAGTGTTTTCTCCATAAAATCCTAGAAATATAAACTAATTTAATGACGATTTTAATAATTAAATACAATTTGAGTTAAATGCTATAATTTTATTTTCTATTAAATTAAAGATTCTTTATACCCAACCATTCAAAATTTATGGTGCAAGTAACAATTTTGTTACACTAAGTTTAAAAATACAGTTCTGACTGCAAAATAATAAGGAAGGATTTGTTGGGCGTCAAGCGGGCAATTAAATAAATAAACAAGAAGTTCCAACGTAAATATTGTAAGCTCTAAGTTTTGATAAATCAAAGACCTAACTTTTAATTTAAACGGAGTAAAAGCTTTAAATTAACGCCTAAGATGACTTTAATTTGTAATCAATCACACTCACGGTGCAAATATTAATATTGCTATTATTTAAAAAATGTACAAATGTAAGATATAGAAATGTTAAAAATAACAAAAATAAATACCCAATTAATTTATGAAAAATCAAAAAATCGGTAATTTGGATAAATAAATAAAATATTTGATTATTATAAATTTTTTAGCGAAATTAATTGTGCATAAAAAAGTACGAAACAAATTCCATCAAATCTGTAAAAAATATTATTTTTTACAATTGTAAGGAAAACGAATGAAGTTGACAAATTTTGAAGTTTTCACGGAAATAAAAGAATTTCGGCCCTCAACTTTTCATTTAATTTAATGGCTATGTAGCAAAATTAATTTTTAAAAAAAGCAAAATTAAAATGTCGGAAGTCAATAATGCGATGAAACCCACCTAATTTTATCCGATATGACTTTATTTTTCAGAAAAACCGTCAACTGGACCTGATTGTTATCCTTACTCTAAAAGTCTAAATAAAAAGCAAAATTCAATTCATTGTATTAAATTTTAATTAATTTAGTATAACTTAATAGAGAAAATAGTAAGCAGGAATATATATTAAAATATCGAGAAACATTAAAATATAATAGGTGTTAATGAAATAGTTCAACTACAACAAAAACAATAAGATTTTTTACAATTTGCAGTTTACTCCGCACTTATTCGAACTTTTTTTTTTGACTCGACATTGAACAAAAAAATAATGAAGGAATTGAGAAAATAAACCATAACAACGAAAAATAAAAATAAATGTGCAACTAAGTAAATCATTAGATAAATATACAAAGGATAATTAACATTGCCAGAATTCAATTAGAATATTAAAAAAATTAATCAGAAGCACCGGGAGTATAAATTAATTTAAGTTTTATTCGCATAAATTTAACATAACTTTGTTTTATTAATTTTCAATAAAAAATAAAATTATCAAGTGCATTTTAGATGCAATTTTCTAGTTCTGTTAAAAATTATAAGAATAAAATATTAAAATCTATGAATTAATGTAGAATAGCGAATCATTTTTGTTGTAAAAGGCAAAAAATGGGATTTCTGTGTTCGTTCAATATATTATAATTAATACTTTATATTAGAGTAGATGTCAGGGTTGTGCTTTTAAATGTTAGTTTGTATAAAGTGTTTTTATTGACTTTTGTTTTATTTATAGGTTGTTAGTTTATTTTAGCCTTTTGAAAACTATGTGTTTTTGACTTTCAAGCAAAGAAGGTAAAGAAATGGCTTCCTGTCGTTATTGTCTTAATCAGTTTTTGTACGAATTGAAATAAAAGTGTTGTAATAAATTTATTAAATGCAAACTAGATTTATTTTGAGTAGTTTTCTAAAGCGTTGTTTTAATAGTATAAAATACCCTTGTGCTCCACACTCCACATTTTGTTGAGGTAGCCTTCACATTCCCTGAAGCCGGTTTTAGTTTATTCTTTCCAGTTACAATTAAATATTTTTTGTTTAAAAAAGGGCCTGAGTTGTATCTATTGCAGTTTAAAATTATCCAGTAGTTCAGTTGAATACCTAAAATGATCTTTTATTTCCCGTTATTAATTTTTGTTTTAAAATTATATGTTCTTGTGAAATAAATATATTTATTTATATCTTAATAGCATAGTGACATTTTTTTATTTTTAGATATTAAAATGATACTGACTGKGCTTGATAAATTAATTAATAATTAGTGCCAATATTTCACACACATTAAATGAGTTCTATTCTTCTAAATATTAACCACACATCTAGCATTTAAGTTTTAAATAATAAGTAAAAATAATACTAAAGAATAAATTAATATAGTTTATTTTTTAAGGCTGTAATTCCATTTCACAAATTAAATCTTTATCTTTCGTCTAATTATTTTAGAACTTGCTTAATAATCAATTTAAACAATAATTATAATATGGACAATTGGGTCGTTGTCCTTGCGGACGGGCACTCATAAGTAGGAGGTTGTCACGAGTAAGGCTTCTTAATAGCATCTTTTTAGAGTATAATTAAAGATATTTATTAACAATTTATTTTGTGTTTGAATTTATAAAATAAATTTAAATATGTAAAGTAGCAAAAACGGATTCTTAAATGTAATTATATAATTATCGTGTAACAATTTTTGCTTTGATTGATTATTAACAATTTTTAGAAGCAGTACATGTTCTGACTTTATCTATTATTGATTGATAAATTTATATAAATATTTTTTATAAAAAGGAAATTTTTTTTAAGATCACAATTATATGCTCTATACAGATTGTAATTTTGATTTTAATAATAATTTAAGTGTTCATCAACTGCGCCCGGTACGACCGTTTCCATCATGGAACGGGTGTATTTATATGAACTGCAATTTTATGTTTCATAATTTTTGTGTTTTAAATGGGTTTGAATATCATTCATTTATTTACTTTTAAGATTATTATGCGTTTAATTTTATTTGTCAACCTTAAAATTAATCAAAATGTTTTTAAATGCAAATAATGCTATTTTCGTTAGTAGACATTTGTATGTTACACCAAAATGCAATTGTTTGTATTTACTAATTGGAAAAGTATATTTTTTTAATATTTACACTCAGTTTGTTAAAATATCATTATGCTATATTACAGATGAAAATTTTAAATATGTTTTCAGAAAAAATACATCAATTACGATTAAAAAAATATTAAAATATAAATTTAAATCTAACTTTTCTTATACAATTATGGCATTGTTGCAAATTATGCCCAGACGGCTTCAACAAATATTCTAAAAGAGAGTTTATTACTATAAACTGCAAAAGAATGTTGAATGAAAACAATTTCAAAAATTATTAGTTTTTCGAGCAAATAAAATTAAATGTATCATTTTAATATGATAAATCGAAATATTTAAAAAAATAAATCAATTCGAATGAATTAAATATAAATTCAAAGCTCAGTCTTTAATAATAAAATAAAGATATAAAAATATATTGTTTTCCAACAAACATATATACCAATAGATTAATCTAAATCAAATATTTTCTTAAATTACGGACTGGCTCTCAACCCCAACGAACCTTCAATTCAAATTTGTTAGAACCAAAATAAAATATTTACAAAAATAAGAAGTTACATTTTTTTTAATTATTTGTAAAAATTCGTTCTTAATATACAAAAAATAATTTATTTATCTTTACCCCAGATTACAGCGCAAGGCCGCATTTATAATCATTTTTAAAACAACAGACTGCACTCTTCCTGCCGAAAAAGCTCTTTTTATTGCTTGTTATTCTAAAAACCAAAAATAAAGATTGAACTAAAAAAATGTGTCAATTGTTGGAAAATCAGATTCTTGTTATCGTTAAAAAGACATAAATTTACTATTAGAAATTAGTAAAATAAAAACGTGATGAATTTTAAAATGTAAAAGCCAACTTTTATACAACCAAATAAAATACTAGAAAAAAAAAATTAATACCTAATAAAAGAATTTAAAACATTTCATAAAATAAGCAATGTCTCGGATAAAAGGCCTCGTTGAAAGAATGAAATTATTCTCATAAAATAAATGGTCTATTAAAAATTTTATAAAGAAACCTATTAAAAACTCCTGCTTTAAAACAAAAAATAAAAACGTAAATGATGATTTTTTAAACTGATGATACTTGCCATTTGTATTCGCTTCCAAACTTTTGCCTTACCGGAATTCGTGACAGTAGCTACAACTATTAGCCTTGGTTACAAGAAATTAACAGGATACGATGTTATTAAAACAGTTAATCTAATCAAAAATATTTAAATGTGAACCAAATGAAATTATATAAGATAAAATAATTATAAATAACTTGTACTTCTTAAAATTATTGGAAATTTTATTTAAAGAAAAAAAATGTTAAAAACCAAGCATTATTTATCTTTAAAAAATAAGAACCATGACGAACATAATTTATATGATTATTATTTAAATTTTTTAAATTAAATTTACTCTCTCATGTTGGCTATATAAATTATTAACATCAGAATTAATTTTTTTGGCCTTAAATAATTAAATAACTGAAATAAATTACCTATATTAAAATTAATTTAAATCTCGGATCATGAAATACGATCGCAGGCAATTTAAAAGGAGACAACTCTTTCATTTGAACGAGATAAAAAATTATATAGAATTATGAAAATGAACATCAATTCAAAGCTCAAATAACTGAAATTTGGATATAAATTAAATTAATAAACGTATAGAATTTCAAAACAAAATTAAATTTTATTTTGTTTTCGATTCATAAGATGCCTTTATTTGAAGCAAGAAACAAATGCTCGGCCAGATTGCGGCAGTGTGGGAATCTTGTGTTCACCCAACGGGCCTGCAAATTACAGTTGCTAAAGGAGTGTTCAGATTATAGTAGATTAAATTTATTAATATTTACAAAATTTGAAAATTTCTTCATTTAAGATTTATAATGATTAGCCCAATCAAATTTATTATGTAAAAACCATTTGAAAAATAAATTTACTAAAATCAAACTTTTTTACTATCAGCCTATGCCCTAACGCTATAAGATTCGACAGCACAATCCTTGGAGACAAACTACAAAAAATAATGAAAGCTCATTAATGGAAGATCTAAAGCTTTCTTGTGTATTATATTAATTCGTGATAATAAAGTCATATCTCTATAAAAATGAATAACTAAAAAAATCTTTTTTTGTTAGGTATATTTTTTATTCAGAAAAATATAAAATAAAAATTACACACAACAATCAAAAAGACACTCTCATAAAATTCATAAAATCATCACAATTTTTTATTCAACTTAAGATTTTTGAAAATTTAAAAGTTATAAATTTACGCAAAAAAATATTCACAAAAAAATACATAACAAAATTACTAAGGCTGCCGGTTTCAAATAATTTCGGTTTCAAACCGACCGAACCGAAAACCCAACCGAAAAAATGACGGTTTTCGGTCTCGGCTCGGTTCGGTTTCAAACCGACAGCCTAAAAATGACAGATATTTTATAAAGCTTTTGTAACTTTTCATTTTTTGACAGTTGCTATATATATACGGTATGGCATTTAAATTTAAGTTTTTCCTTTATTTTTTTATTAATTTTATAACTTTATAATTAGTATCAATTTTTCACATTTTTTGTATTACAATTAATTATAAAGTTAGTGTGTTCAAACCACGCTTCGGCCGCACCCGCAGCCTGTAACAGTGTACTTTAATTCGTTAATTTAAAAATAATTCTAAGACATACTTTGAATAATTATTAAATTTCATAGGCCTTTGTATGTGAATATAACGCTTTTATTTCTATTCATGCATTTGAGTTAATCTATATCGTATCGCCGTGGTTTTGAAATGCCAGTAAATGCTCCAGTAAAATTTAATTAATATTCTACGCCCTCCGCTACAAAATCGCTATTAAAAATATACAAACTTTTAAAAAATAATAATGAAAAAGACTTCCCTAGTTTAACCGAACATTATTCAGTTTTATTTTAATTCTTGGTGAAATATGCATCATCCTTGGTTTTTATTTGCCTTGGGCTTACCGATATTTAGTTATTTATTTAAATTACGAAACTTTATGAATAATCTTGAACTTTTAACAGAAAAGACAGTAAAAAATTATTAACGATCAAAGGATGATTCAACATTTTCCATTTTTTCTTGAATTTTGATTTAGAAACCAAATAATGGATGATTTAGCTTACATTAAAAAAGCTTAAACAAACAGGTCATGGAATTGCCGCCCTATTTGGATCATTTTGAAATTTTCTTGAAATATGCCTTAATTATTGACCTTGCTCAAGATTATAAGAAACAACATTAGCTCATTTAAATCAATAGGGTTGATTTATAAAAAAATTTGCACGTTGGTTTTCATCCTCAATGAATTCTTGAAGACTTTTTCACTTCGTCGACCCTTTTCAATCCAAACTTTACCGCAAATCACAATAGAATTCTAGAGGCACTTTATTATATGAACTGAATTTTGCATACGTAGAATAATTTTTAAAAAAAATAATTATTATTTAACATTTCATCAATCTTATTGTATAATTAGATTTTCTCAACTTATTTAACTTTAAGATTAATTAACACTTGAACAATTCAATACTTGAAACAAATTTAATAATTTATTAAATTGACAATAATAATAACTATTAAAATTGTAAATGCAAGTATCTTTATTATTATTAATAATTTTTATTATTCACTTCGATGATAACTATGTTTTCATATTTTCATCTATGGAATATGAAATTAAAAATTCAATTAACAGTTGTTTAAAAAGGTCAGAGATGCAAAAATTTAATTCAATAAAAAATTTATGAATGAATTTGTATGAATATATATATATATATATATTATACAGCAAATATTGAGAAAGTAAAAAGTAGCAAGATTATAATTCTCGTTATATATTTGCAACAATTCATTAAATAAATTTTTTAAATCGGAACTGCAACAACGTATGCTGCTTCTAAGCAGGCAAAAGACGTATCCAACAAAATTATGTTGGATTGCGTTTCAGCAATCTCGGTTTCGTGGAATAAAAAAATAAAAGCTAATTCCTATAATTTATAAAATACGAAGAATTCAATAATTGTCTAGTCCAAAGTTATTACGATTTGGAATTATTGAAAAATTTTACAAATAATAAAATTATATTAAAAAATAAATGCACAAAAAGGATACTAAAGAAAATATCATTAGCATATATTGCTGCACATGTCATTTGACCCCGTACAGCCTCACTGGACAAAATTCGAGTGCATTAGCCGAGAAGTCTGAGCGATCGTACGCCTATTATTAACACACCTCTGTGACAAAAATAAAACAAAAATTCTAGATTTGCACAGGAACATAAGGTATAATTATTTACATATAGAGAAATATATAAATATTACTTAAATTAAATCAGAAAAGGAATTTAAACGGAGCAATTTACGCCATAAAAGTGAAAATTCAAACATAAAATAATTATCCTTGGCAGGAAATGGAATAAACGGGTCGGAACCAAAACAAAATTATTTTATATATATTAAAGATTTGTAATCTTTAAAAATGATTGCAATTTTATTTAACAAAAAGTAATTAAAGATTGAGATTACTATAAAAAATAGCTTCTACCAAAACAAATAAAAAACAATAATATGTTCAAAGAAAATTAATGAAAACATTTTTAATACCAAATGTTACTGACTGTGGCCAAAAATGTCATTGGGAATGCCTGCGAGATACGTAAAAATTGATAATGAAAATGGGCTATAATTAATTGAAGAACGAATATATCGAAATAATATTAAAAAAAAGCAAAAAAATGAATCTTAAAAAATTAAAGATTTTAATATGTTATTATTTTTTATCACCACCTGAGAATTTTATTTAATAACATATCATTTTGTCAAGACTTTAAATAAATCACTTATTTAAATGTATAAAATATTAATCGGAAATTTAATTTATTAAATAAATGGATATAAATATTTGCAATAGCAGATTTTTTTTATCATATTTTAAAAAAACGATTAGTAATGATTATATTTATGCTTTTTTTTAAAATTTATTAGGTCAATTTTTTTTTAACGATCAGATATAGATGATAATATTTTGATATTTCAGTTTTTTATATGACATCCGAATGAAAATTGTTTTTTTTCATTGCAACAGTCAAACATTTTTCACCGTCGTCCACCGCATTTGCTTTATTACTTTTGAAAGATGTTCTTTATTTTGTAGTTTGAATTGGTAAAATAAAATTATAATAAAAAATTGGTTGGAAAGTTTTTATGTCGCCACCACCAAAGTCCTCTCAGAAGAGCAGCACCAGGAACAGCAATCACGGTAAACACACGATGATTGTCCATAGGCTGAAGTTTTTTAGCAATATGTTATAAATATAATTATCGACTGCTAAATAATAAAAAAGTATTCATTATAAAATTTTAGGCTCGTTAGTGGAATGGTTTCCGCTAAAAACTTTGCAAGCAGAAAAATATTATAAGAAAACAATTAAAAAAATAAAAACTACGGTTTAGAAAAATTAAACACAATTTAAAAGTATCGAATTTTAAGGCACCTTAACGAATTATATATTATCGACAATGTCACATTTTATTCGTTGTACTGTTATTTCCGCCATTTTGCTGAATATGCCTGTATCAACAATTCTTTAAAACTAAGAAAAAATAAAACAAATTAAATAACTTAAGCTAAAATATTAAATCAATTCAATGCAACTAAAGTTTATCTCATCAAGCAACATCAAAGCACTCAAGAAGCAGCTGGCTCGAGAAATTTTCTTTCTGTATATAAAGGTTTACATCTTTGCACAGGAACATATAAGGTATAATCATTTACATATAGTAATATATAAAATTTAATAAATCATAAAATGCAAATTTAAACGGAGCAAATTACGCCATAAAATAAAATTTAACTTTAAATATAAAAAATTGACGAGAGCCTTTAAATAAAGTACAATAAGTGGCCGAGAACTTAAAAAATTGGGGTAAAATATTTTGAAATTTAAAAAAAACTCTCACTATCAGGCTTTAATTTTGAATTAAAGAAAATTTATCAGTTATAATTGAAATAATTAATCACCTTGATTAATTTAATCATTTTAAAAATGTTTGATTTTTTGTGTATGCCAATCAAGCTTGGCGTGATAATTATGATGTGCTAGTCAGGGTACGATTTCAATATTAAAATAATAAAATTGTTATTTAGAGCTGGGACATTGCACGGTAATACAGCGATAAAGCGAGCGTTGGCTGCATAAAGAAACCAATAAAAAATGTTACCAGAAATTAAATTTTGAATTTAAATGTTGAGAAATGCCTATAAATTATATAATACAGCACTATAGTGCTTGAAATAAAATGATAGAATAAAATGTGTTCAATGTAAGAAACTGTCAATTCGTCTCTTTAAGCTAGCTTTAATAAAATAACTAATGAAGATGAAATCCCCAAAACAATAAATTCGCTGAAGCCAAAGGATAATTGGACCATAATTGCAAAATTGAATAAAATCCAAAATTATTTTAACATATTCAAGTAGATAACAAAATTTTTACATAATCCAATGGGAAAAAACAAATAGAAAATAAAAACTGTCAATGGCAAACTTAATTAATTGCATTTTAAAACCAGCGTACATGAGTCGGGCCATGCCATTGCAACCTACATGTTGCTCAAGTTACATATTCTGACACAATTTTCAAATATTAGCTGAATCTATGCAATTAATGGCGAAAAAACGTTTTTCTTTTAGAATATGTTAAAATCGAAAAACGAAAATATTGCTTAAGTTAACGCTTAAATTAAAAAGTAAAATAAATCATTTAATTGCATCAAAGGAATGAATGTTAAATTAATTTTTTTTCAAATATAATTTAAAAACTATTTAATTAAAGCCAGTTATTTAAAAGTGTATTAAACATATTTCTTTATGCTAATAAAATGTTAAATTGCAATGACCTAATAAATGAAGTTTTTAGTTTATTTAAAATGCATATTTGTTGATTAATAATCTAAAAGAAGAAAGCCGAAGTTCAGTCAAATTGCATTAGTGCAAAAATTATTTAATTTAATACATAATAAATAAAGTTTATTTCAAAATATTTTAAATTAAATATAAATATAACGTTAAAACAACTTAACATGTAGAATGCCAACCAATTTAATTCAATTACCTTCATTATTGAATTGATTTCATGTATAACTCTTATTAAAGTTACCTAAATAAAATTTTAATTTTTGTTTTAAAGTCATTTTGTTTTTTTAGAAGTCATGCTCTATTTTTATTTTTGGGTCGTAGCATTTAAACAAATTTTAGCTTTATTTCATCATTTTAAAATTGTGTTTATTTTTATTTAAAAAATGTTCATGAGCGTATGAAGGATCAGGGAATCAGGAAAGTGCTCTATTCTGATTTCTGATTTATCAGAATTTCTGGTTGTTTTAGGCACCATAAATTCCATTCTTATAAACTAGGTAAAAAATATTAATCATCTTAAAATGTTAATATTCATTTGTTATTTGAAAAAACGAAAAAACACCTGAAATATGTTTAATATAAATCGATAGTACATTACTAATCTTCGTGATTTGCGCGAGGCAAAATTAAATGTAGTATGCGGGTTATTATGTAAGAAAAATTAATAATTTATCGATAGACGTTTAGTCATTTTCGAAAGGCCTAAGAACTTTCGAATAAAAAATAAGGGGGAAAATTAATTATACGTGAAAAGGAGAAAAAATTGAGTATTAAACTTTAGAAAGACGTTGCTAAGAATGCTAAGAATGAATACAAAAAACCAGTGTTTTCCTGTTCCAGCTTGGCCTGTTCTGTTCCTGTTCCTGTTCTATTCTAGAATTTAGAACAGCACAGGAACAGGAACAGATTCAAAATCCTTGGAACAGGACCAGAACAGGAACAGAACAGGCCAAGCTAGAACAGGGTAAAAATTGAAGAATTGAACTTTTATGGGGTCTAATATTTCAAAAACAAAACCCGAAGGCATATTAAAAATAAAACTTGGGCCATCCAAATCTAATAAACAAACTTTAAAAGAAGGTGTCGATTCTTCTGTAGCGGCTTATTTATTAAAAAAACAAAATTATGAGGTTATAGCAGTTTTTATGCAAAACTGAGATGACTATTTGAATAACCAATCAGATATAACTAATTAAATTTATCTAAATTTTTATTTTTTTCTTTAAATTGAGAAAAAATCAAGAGGGGGTGTGGCTTTTTGTTTTCTAACTTTTAAAAATTAAGACCAATTATTTAAAAAACCTCTCATAATCGTCAACCCGGGCCCCTCCCATTCTAAAAAGCTTCAAAAAATGGTTGCAAATCCCTTAACAAATTGAATCAAAAATTCAAAATTTTCTCGGCGGCGCCTATCGGCACCGCCGACTCCCCCCTGAAGTAAAGCAGAATTTTCTAAAAAAAATATTTAATTTTTAACTAGGTTTGCAATATTGTCTTTATAACACTGTTAAAAATTCGAATTGTATTCAATTGATTGGAAAATAAATTTCCGCGAATCCGTAATACCCTGACGAATATTTAAATTAATTTATTAAATAATTAAATAATTAAATCAATGAAGATGGATAAAAGATGTGAGGAACTAAAAATTTTATAATTGCTAAATCTACAAATTGGCGGAATGAATGCCTTCGACAAAAAGATTGGGCACTTATCATTTAAAAAAATGAGCAATTTATTCTGTAATATAATTGACAGCAAGATATTTACGATTCAACAATAAACTGGATTAATAAATATACGATGAAAGATTAAAAAATGTTTGGCGGAACAGGAAGCTAACAGAATTGTCTTTAGACATTTAATTTCTTTTTTTTAGACGGGAGGTCTTCTTGGACACGTGCGCGTGAACATTTGCAAATAATCAAAAATTAAATTTTAAAATGCGGAAAAAATTGGAATTTTAATTTAGGAAAACAAAATAAATTGTTTACATATGCGTGCACTTGAGCAGAGCGTCGCTGCACAGAATGTTGTCTTCTTGGTTAGCCCACATTTGCGCCTCCACATTTGCGCCCCCCACATTTGCTCTTCCACATTTGCGCCCCCACATTTGCGCCCCCCACACTGGGGAAAAGTTAGAGATTTAGGGTTCTTTAGGCTTAGGCCTAAGCCACCCTGGCTTGGGGTTCGTTAGGCTTAGGCCTAAGCTAGCTTAGGTTTAGGCCTGGGCCTAATTTGCGCTATTTCAAATTAAGGTTTGTCGGCGGGGGGCGCAAATNGGCGGGGGGCGCAAATATGGGGGCGCAAAAGTGGGGGGCGCAAATGTGGAGGCGCAAATGTGGGGGGCGCAAATGTGGGGGCGCAAATGTGGGAGCACGAAAAAACATAGCAATTAGTGGTTATAATGTTTCAAAGTTGTTAATATAAATGCTATTTATGCTCTCAAGCAGCGCGTCTTTAGTTCAAATTAATAAAACATTTCTGTGCATTGTTTCTGTCGGAGCTATCTTCCAACTTTAGGTTCAACGTAAACTTTAATTTATTAATTTAAAATTAATTTATGAGTCTAAAGCCGATTGTGAACAGTTGAATGCGTTTTTTGCGCTCGCTTTTTCTTTTTTTTTGCAATTAGAATTTAATCCTAGGCTTCTGATGACAAACGTTCATTTCAAATCAAGATTGAAAAATTTATATGCCTCAAATGACTTCTGCCTAAGTAAAATAGAACTTTAAACATATATTTTTAACTAAACATTAAAAGTTGAATTTTTTTTCATTTTATTTATTTGTTATGTCGTCTAACTTTGACTCTATTTTAAATCTAATGTTACTTTTATGATCGGATTCTTCATTTTATCTGTAAGTTAAGCAAAATAAATATTGATTTTTTAATAACAATCTCATACAACCATAACCTTTAAATAAAATTATTTTAAACATTTATTAATTATTTTAACGAGATGAAGATTTGCACCACCCGGGCATTTTCCGCTTTTAACGTCTTAAGAAAATTTGCATAAAACAACCCATTTAAAATAAGAAATTGTTAAATTAAATGTAATAATTTTCACTTTCAAAAAGAAAGTAATAATGATAATTAAGAAATTTTAACATTGTTTAACGATTCTACGATCATTTTATTCAGTAGTGTAAATTGACTAATTTAATACAAATAAAAACAGTTGCGTTTAAAACTTGGTGATAAAACTATAAAAAAGAATTGATTAGCTAAACATTTTTATGAACATTTATTGGAGTAGAATATAACCCAGGAAGAAAGAAATTAGAAAAAGTTTAAAAAAATTTTGAAGCTCGAAAATATATATAAATAAATAATTATTGAAGTATGCTAGAATTAATCAGTGTAAAATTTTATTATTTAAAACCATGTAAAAGAAAATTTATATTTTTCAATAAAATCAATTCTTATTAACAAATCAGTGCATTTAATATATTCAAAAACGATTCTTTGGCTAAATTAAATAAATTTCAAATTACTTAAGAGAAAGTATGCACCAAAAAAATAATAAATATTATGAAAATGCAATACATTCTTTAAAAATAACAGCCAAAACTGTCAATCTCCGATCTCTTAAAAAATATGATTGAAAAAATTGAGTTAAAGAAAAATAAAACGTGTTTTGCAATATCAACTTTCTTGAATTAGTTTCTCAACTAATTATAAAAAATATTTCAACATTATTATAAAAAAAGAAATAACCTTTAACCATAATGAATTAACAAATAAAAACATTTAAAATAATAAAAACATTTTGAATTTTATGGTTATAAAGGTGAAACAAATAATACAATTTCATGAAATCATGCCCAAAAAATAGCCGTCGGATAACTCTTGTCATGCAGGAACTGCAAGGTCGACCAGAATGATAAGACCAAAACCTGTTCGGCATCACTGCCAAATCCAATTCGTTTAAACTAACTAAATTAATTTAATAAGTTTTAATACAATAAAATATATATTAAGCTTTTGAAGACTAGACAACGCTCTCTGCTTATATTTTTGACCTTCGAGTTCAATTCTTCAATTTTTACCCTGTTCTAGCTTGGCCTGTTCTGTTCCTGTTCTGTTCCTGTTCCAAGGATTTTGAATCTGTTCCTGTTCCTGTGCTGTTCTAGAATTTAGAACAGCACAGGAACAGGAACAGAACAGGAACAGAACAGGAACAAAACAGGCCAAGCTGGAACAGCAAAACACTGGTAAACAGTCGTAGATTATTAAATAAATAAAAAACCTTTTGGTTTTACGTATTATTTAGTCGCATAGTAAAGTAATGTAAATTATAAACACTAATTATTATTTAAAACTTTTTATTAAAATTGTAGTCTTCTCTAGGTTTTATCATTCATTGATCAGGCAAAAAGAAAGCCATTTTAGTATTTTTTTTTAGATGAACTCAGTGGCGCAAAGTGTGCCGCCATGGGCATGGAAAATAATTTATAAATGTTATTCTTTTGGTTACTATAGCTACTATAACTTTGTTTTTAAATTGGACCTATTTTCGTAATTCAATAATCTATCAAGGTTTTGAATTTAAAGAATAGGGAAACCGATTCGAATTTTCATCCATTCGGCTAAATCCAAGATTGTTTTTAAGTACTTATTGATATGTAATAATTTTTAGCCTTATTAATATTTATTATATTAACTATATTATTTAATTTATTATATTAGATTAAGGTGTTATAATAGCTTCAATCTTAAACCTTTAATTTATTTTCTACATTTTATAAATGCCGTCAAACTCCGCAAGCTAAATTGTAATTATATAGAGAATATTAAATGAAAATAATTGGATAAAGTATTGCATTTTAGCTTTATTTTATTTTAGTTATGCAGAATTTATTTTTAAAGTTCATTTTGATGACTGGAAAAGAACAGATGGCTAGTGCCTTGAACAGCAATTGGACCTTACACCCCGCTTCATGCACTCTGCGTTTAAATTAGACATATAATATGTATTACGCAGACAAACATGCACTAAATAATCTAAACGACATGAATTACCAATCTTGTTTTATTTAATTACTATAAATGATACTTCTGTTCAATTTATTATTTTATCGTATTTATTTTTCAATACTTTATAATTTAAAATATTCTTTATTATTTTGTTTATCAAATAGAGGCTCTAATTTTATATACATTCCTCAATTTATCAATATTATTTAAATTAAAATTAAATTTTCTGTTAATATTTGATCTTTATTTAATTATTATTTATATTAGTCATTTTTTATTTATCTTATTTGCCTTTTAAAATGTATTGTTGTTAAAGACGATTCTCATGTAATTATTTCATTACATTGTAAGTATGATAATTCAATTATTTTAAATCATTTTTTAACAGAATTGGTGATTAGGTTGTGCTATTTTAAATTCTTGAATCGAATATACTTACATAGTTGCGACTTTTTAGACAGCGGCACTGGAGAGGCCTATTTTTGGCATCACCGCCATTGTTTATCGATGAGGAACCAGAATAATGAATAATGTCCAGGTTATGCGCACTATTTATTGTATTTTTTATGCGTTTTTCTAGGTTTTTTTATTAATGGATTAGTAAATCGCAATTAGATCATTTTTAACTCGAATTTTTTGGATTATATTTATTCTGATATACATTCTTACTTGTGTTGCCATGAATTTATTATTTTACAATGTGGTTCTGCTTTTTTTTATAAAAGCAAACAATCAAATTTTGATTCAATAACTTATATTTAAAATGAATATTTTATTATTTTACTATTGTATTTAAGCAATACAATGTTATAATTTCGGCGACGGCTCATTTTTTTTATCATGATTACGAAAAAGAATTATGAATAGTTTAATGATAGATTTCATTTATTTCATTTTGTGTATTAAATTATTTAAACAATTTTTTCTTTCAAATGCATTATTTTTGCAAATCGTACAAATCGCCTATAAGATGGCCTTGCTGCTCTGTTATCAGCAACTTTAAAAAAAATTCGTTTGTTTTTTAATTGCAACACGCAGCCCTATTTATAAGAATATAATTAAACGTACCAATGAAAACTTATATTTGAATATATTTTTTATTTAATTTCTTTAAACTCAGAATACACGATTACACTCTGTGAACAAAATTGTGTATTTTTAAATTTTTAACATTTTTAAAAATTGCTTTTCCCCTTCATTTTGAACAAGCAATTTTCCACACGGCATAGGTCTTTGCTTATTATATCTCAATCGTACCTAATTAAATTTTAAATTTTAGGACGCTAAGATTTAACATAATTTTTTAAAATTTTTTGTATACCATTAACAGAATTATATTTAATTAATACAAATCTAAACACTCGATTTAAAAAGCATTTTTAATCTAGACGTTGGTAGTGCACGTGAATTTTGATTAACCCAAATAACCCATTAGAAAAAATTGATAATGAATGCTTGAATGTTCTTAAAGCGAACAAATGGAAATAACTTTAACGTTTTACATACCGGATTACTGGTTTTTAGGTCCCAGTATTTTTTAATGAAGTCTCGGCTCCGGTTTTTCTGGTCCCGGCAGGAACCGAAGCATTATTTTTGGCTGGTTTGCATTAATTTATTGCAATTTGTTGTTTTTTAATTTATTCATGGCAATATTTTTTTAAAGAAAATTGCTTAAAAACCTCAAATTTCACATTTTAATTCAATTTTTCTTGTTAAAATTGTTCAAAAAAGGCAAAAAGTCAGTTTATCCCAGGGGACGGGTCGGATACAGGGATGGGCGGAAATTTATTTTTAAAAGACGGACAACGGAATTCCGCCCATCCCTAGTCGGATATATACTTTTTTTTTTAAATTTTCTTTTTTTATTATTACCTAAATTTGCGGTTAAACATGTCAAAATGTAACAAAATTTGCTCATTTTTATCCAAATTTCTAAAATTTTAGAGCAATTTTTTTAGTAAACATTGTTAAAATCTTTAAAATTTTCTCCGGCTCTCCTTTCCAGAAAAATTAAATTTCTTGAAGAAGGTCGGGCACTTATGGCACCGCGACCCATCCCCCTCCCTAAAAAAATATTTTAGATAACTTTGCGCAAAAAATAAATAAAAAAATTCGCTAATCGGTCATGATTTTGAACTTTAATTTTATGGAATCTTTTTGTTATTTGTCCCTTCCAGCACAGGCAATAAGATTTGCAATAATGAATAATAAATGCACTTTTGGAAATTGACAATCAAAAAATTTTTGAAAATCTCGTGAGATTTTTCGAGATTCGAGATTTTACGAGATTTTCGATCAAAATCTCGATCGAACAAATTTTTTCGAGATCTTCGAGATACGAGATTTTTCGAGATTCGAGATTTTTCGAGATTCTCGATCGTAATCTCGATCGGTCCTCAAGTCCTTTCTCTAGTCTCAACGACCGACCAGCAGGTAACACTATAACAAAGGAGTCTCATTGGACACTCTCTAGTGGTGAAGTAGTTTGGTAGAGAAAAGTGTGTTCGCTAATTTAATTTTTTTTTATTACATTTATTAGATTTAAAAAACGCAAAAAGGCATTAAATAGATTTAAAAAAATGTCTTTAACTGTTAGTCCCATGCTCACGCGTTTCTATTCAAAATTATTTATCAATATTTAAAAGTTGACTGCCTACTCGAGGAAATTATATAATTAAATTACAATTAAGCGAAGTAACTGATTATAAATAATCAAAACAAAACAGAAAACTCTACAAACTCAGACCTATTAATGAAAAAAATTACTCTGTATTATAACAACAATTTTATTTTATAAATTAGTTATGAAAACTCGCAATCCCTTGGTCCCAAACCAAGTCAAGCTGTGTGAATGTTAAAAAAGGATTACCGACAGCATGCTTATAAAACAGCTTCCTGCTGCAGCCTATATGTTAAATCACAATTTTCTAGCCAAGTGAAAGAATTTATTTTTGGTCATAAATCATCTTTTATTTTAAAATTAAAGGAATAACTTATTCATTAAATACTATATCATTTTTATTTGTGGCTTAAAATTTAGAAGAAAAATTTATGCTACGAAGACAGTCATGGTATACGCTATCAATTGGAGTGACCGATGAGCGAGAAACTAAATCAAAATAGTTTTAAATAAGCGTTTTCATTCTTTAAAATTGGCATTGTTTGATCTTCATCGCGGGTTAGTTAAAAAAATGGAAATAAAGGAAAAACACTTACCACAAAAATACAAACTTTAATCTAGTTGGACTACGCACAATCATATATCGGAACAATGAATGCATATTTAAAAAACATTCTCATAAAATTGATAATTATTGTAAACAATATTTTTATAAATTAATATAGAAATAATCAATATTGTAAGCTAAATAAATTATAATTTTGATTTTATGCAAAAATGATTTGTATTGCGTTGCGTTGAAGACAATAAAATTCTTTTTTTATTTTTGATTAAATCATTTCACTTTTGGCCCGCCCGCGATGGCAACAAAACACCAAAGAACCCGCTCCGACCAGGGGCCGTAGTAAAAGAACGTGGTTATTTAACCTGGTCATTTAACCATGGTTGTTTGACGTGGTCAAACAACCGCCAACTATGCGAAATATAGTAGTAAAAGAAGCTGGTCAAATAACGGAGGGAGCAACCATCAACCACCGTCATTTAACCACAAACTATGTTCTTTTACTACAAGGTTAAATAACCACCATCAGCTTTATTATTTACTGCAAAATTTCGTCATGGACCAAAGAGCTAACAAAGTTTCATAATAACCAAAATGTTTGCAAACAACAGCTCAACACAGCAATTTTCTTAATGTTTTTGATAAATATGTTTCTTTTTGATGTAAAAAAATATTCGCTTTACAAAAACATTATTCTACCAATAAGACCATCATATTTTATTTTGAAGGATGACTTATTAGCTTAGAAAAGTTAAATTATATTTTTATCCTAATAATTGAAATACTAATAGAAATATTGTCCGCATTTATTCAAAAATGTCGCTATTCTCAAACAATTTAACCAGTTAAATGGAGGAATTTATTAATCCTGAGCCTGAAAAGTCAGACGAGTTAGTTCGAAACAACGGTCCATTCAAAAATATTTTGGGGGAGTTACATTAATAACAAAATACATTTTAATACAAGAAATAAAACAAATTTATAGATTACTTAAAACACTGCAAGTAAGCTGTAAATACAATAAGTTAATTGATTTGGGAGACCCGGATGCGAAAACTTTATGTTTTAAAAAATTAAATGCCTAAGATGCTAACAAAAATTTAATTAATCGTTAATTATTCTCGTCAAACCCTATCCGCAAAAAAAAAGGTCTAATCAAAAATTTTTCAATTTCTTATCAACAAATCGGATCATGGCTTAAGCTATCATCCACCAAATAATAAATTGAAAATAAATAATATAGGACCCTCAGCGGGCTTGCCATGGCATTGGCGATGGACAGTTGGGCTACATACATGCGCGTGAGAAACAGGCGCGTCAAATAATATTAAATAGATTAAAAAAGCTTTTAAACTATGAGGAAGCCGTCAATTATTAAATCTATATTTTTATATAATAATGCAAAAGCATAATCAAATAATTATAAACACTAAATTCCAAATGGGCTAACTAATACAAATTAAAACTAAATAAAAACCATAAAAAAATGTTAGCAAATTGCAAATCATCTTGAAAATCATAACGAGCCAGCGAACAAAATTTTGAAGAAATTATGATATTTTCTAGAAAAAATCATTTTTTTTTAGCAATTCATATACGTTTTTAGGGTTTGAGATGAAGTCGATTACTTTATTAAATTTATTATTTGTATTCTTTTAATTGTGTGATATCTAATTTGAGATAGATTCTAGTATATTGCTAAAAGATTTATTAATAAATCAAATGACTTATTTGGTAATTTATTTCTTCTACAATTGAAATTTTTTTCATTTATACCAAATGCTAAGTTGCAATCTGTCACAGCAACCACCCGATCACGCTAAAATTAAAGTTAGATAAATATAATTTAATAAAAGAAAGGCTGCACTA
>MEIZ01000178.1:10761-24246 GCA_001723225.1 Globodera ellingtonae | reverse complement strand
TGCAAAATTTGCCAAAACTTAAAAAAAATTTCAAAATTTAGCCCATTCGCCCCGCGCTGGTTTCTGGGCTGAACAGCAAACGGTCCAAGAAATGCTTGCCTTGGCCAATGCGGTGATGGTCAACGCTTGAGAACAATAATTAAGCCAGCACGCACMAATTTATAAGTTATACAATAAATCAACGCGCTTACTTATATGATTTATTGGTTTGGACTAGAACAATATAAATTATTGAATTCATTCAATAACAATTTTTAAAGTGAACGAAATGTATTCAAGTTCAATGATTCTCTAAAGGTAAACATTTCAACTGCACAATAAATACAACTTTATATTCGTTGTAATCTATTTATTCTTATAAAATATTTAAAACTGAATCAACAAAATATTTTAAAAAATAATTACAAGATATGAATCAAAAAATAAACATTATGCGAACTAATATTACTGCAACAAAGTAATATTTTTGAAGTTGTGCGTAATTCGCCTAAGGAAAGTGTTTGCTAATTTATTTATATATGTATCTCTCAATATAATATGTAGTTGTAACAAAACATTCTTTAAATAAATTGACTTAAATTGATTAATCACAAAATAAAAACGCCATGATAACCAATGTTCTAATGATCACTTAAAACATTTGATACCTAAAATCCGCAAATTCGGCATTCTTCATTAAAACCCAAAATTTATGTTCACTTCGCTTCATTCGTTATAAATACTATATCGGTACAAACAATCCTGTCATTTGGCTTGGATTTGTTGAAAAGTTAAAAAATAAATGATAGCAATAAATCAATATATACAATAAAAATAATTATCTTTATATAAATATAAAAGCAAAGTTACTGTATTTTTTGAAATAATTTTTAAAAATTAAAAGAAGGTAATATTGCGACAACTGAACCGAATTGCAAAATTTGATCATTTTTTTAGTAAATTTTAAAATGTACTCTAATGAATTTACCAACTAATTTCTTAATTTCTTAATTTCAACAAACAATTGATAATTAAATTACGAACTAATAAAAATAAATAAAAACAAAATTTCTTAGGTTAATATAGTTAATTTTAAATTATAGAATTGTTCCAAATATAAATGTACCTTGATGTTAAAAAAGAAACAATAAAATCGAAACATTGCTAGCAAAGATAGCGAACTAAAAATGAATGATGACATGTCATGCGCGTCCCAATATATAATGAAATCTAAAGTTATTAAATGAACAATCAAATTATTGTTTAAATAATTTTGAATAAAAGCAAGAGAACAATATCCAGTTTGATTAAAAAAATTAGATTACGCAAGTAAAAAATTAAAGAGCAAAACAGCGTAAATAATCTTAATTAAATACACATTGTTGAACTATTTAGTTTACCTGCGGACACCGTTCACATGGAGCAGCAACATGTTTCTCGTTGGGCACACATACAATGCCGATGTGAGGTACACGGCCGTTGAGAGGGAGAATACTGCAAAATGCTGGTGTCTGAGATTGCATTAATTTCATAATATCTTAAATTTATATATTTAGAGAAAAAGATTGTTAAAATAACTCAATTATTTCAAAATCATATGTTGCTTAATAAATTACGTTGTAAAAAAGCCTTATAAATTTTTTGTATACGTTTTGCATTAAATATCTATTGTGGTCTAAAATATAAAAACCCTATATAAATTTCAAAGCAATTAACATTATAAATAATTTTTTTAGTTCATTTGAATTTTATACAAAGTTTATTCTATATTAAACTTAAAATACATATAAATTTACAGAAAAATCAATTACTAAAAAAATATATTATGGTCTCTATAATTAAAAAAAGTGGGATTTGCAAATTAACCGATAAATATCGGTTAACTTTATAGGGAAAATGGAATTAAGCTGATAAAACAAAAATAATTTATAATTAATAAATAATAAAACAGCTAAGATTCAAAACCCAAACCTAATAAAAGTTTTTAACACGAGAAAATATATTATTTAATGACTTGAAAAACTTTGGCGTGGCGAGTCTTATTTGATGTTCAGTTATATAAATAGTATTAAGATTGTTTAAATTTTTTGAATATTGACTAAATTAAAATAATATTACTAAAATTAAAAATTAATATTTAAATGGATACTAAATTAATATTAACAACTTATCACTTCTGTTATAATATACCATACACTTAAAAAGGAATTACGGCTTTCAGCGCCGGCTGGTGCACCTACTTGCAATCATTTTCTCATCGCCTGATATCGGCATGAAAGAGTGGTATACAAAAAGTTGGGGACAAAGTGTTGTATAAAAAATAAATTAATATAATTAATTTGAAATTCACAATAAATACTATTTATACACTTCTCAAGTGAGATAAAACTAACTTCTTATATAAAGAATATATTTTAGCAAACAAAGCTAAATGAAAATGGGAATTTTTTAACTTAAATATTATTTATTATATTATCATATCCCGCACAGTAAAATTATCAGTTATATTTGAGATGCTATTATTTTTCATTGGATGCTGGGTTTACCGTATCCCAATTTTTAAACAATTCCATCTGAGAAGCTTTGCGCTCTACCTAACGGAATCATGGTCCAGTTGCAGTCGCCATTATTGAATAAAGATAGTGAAATAAAAATGTCATTGTTGATTTTTGTTTTATTAATTCATACAAAATTAAATCATGACCAGCCCGACGAAAAACAATGCACCAAAGGGCGGAACGCAACTCTGGATTTTGCATGTACAGCAAACATAAGGCCCATTGCCGACGGAAATGTTGTGCAAAAGGTCATTAGCAAAATGTGAATTTATTTGGGTAACCGATCAATTGACTGTTTAACATTTTCATGCATTTTTGTCGTGAGTAAAAATTTAACAAAAATAATAGTTAAATTTTAAAAATTAAAATTAATAAATCAAACAAAGGTGTGGGGTGAAGTGTTCTTTAATCTAATAAAATATAATAAAGTTATTATTATTTAAATGAAAATCTTTAAAATTACTAAAAATGTTTCAGTATATGGTGAAAATTATTCGGTTATACTTTTGCAGAAAAATCAGAACAGCAATAAATTCAAAACTTGTTTTATAATATTAAAAAAAACAAACCAACCTCATGGATTAATAAAACAACAACTTGTATTTTTAACTGCCATCATGCCAGCTGTTTGGATTCACGATCTAATCTCTCACTTATTATGGAAAAAGAAGTCAACCACGACCGCAGCTGAGATGAACAAAACCAATTAGATAAATAAAAGTACCAACTGTAATAAAATTTATTTTAAATATTTTCACATAAACTAAGAACTAATGCAATTATGCAAAACAAAGAAAAAAACAACAACAATAAATTCACAAAATGAGTAAAAACATATGAAATGAATATGGAAATATGAATTTATTTACTTATATTTGTAATACTTTTAATCATAGTTATAAACAAACAAATTTTTCTTAACTTTAAGCTGAGATTTGCATTTTAAAAACTCACCTCTAAACGCAAAATATTTCATTTTATATAAATTAATAAATATATTTGAATATTCAAATTTGGACATTGGCGTAAAGAAGAACAATTGAAGAACATTGGGGAAAAGCTCTCATCATATCAAATAAAAATTATAAATTAAGATCAAATAAAAAACGAAGAATGTGCATAAAAAAGAAAGTGAAAAAAGTTGAATATAAATCGAAAGTGAAATGGGCAAATTCAGAATCCAAAGCAAAAAAGCAATGTATTAATAATCAAATTTATTTGAAACAAATAAGATCCTTTTATTTAAAAAGAAAAATTTTGGATGATATGATTTCAACCCGGAGGGCACGTGTTGCGTACAAATATTTATTAACAACAATAAAATCCATTTATAGCGGGCAGCATCTTCCAACAAATAAACTCAAGAGCATTTAGATGAAGAAAATAAACCTTTAAGATTCAAGCAAATAAAAGATATTGTTCGACCAAATCGGACAACAACCGATGACCTATAGAAAATCCTTAGCTTTTTCTCTTTTTAAAACAATATATTTATTCTATTCTATAGCAAATTGATGTAATTCAATAAAAACATAAATTCAAAGACTAATTATTCAAAAACAATAAATAGAAATTAAATCTATCAACCAAATATGTCAAATAAAAAAATCAACGGTTTATAAGCTTGCAATAAATAATCCTTCTGTAAAAAATTTAATTTGAAAATATTGACTACATTTAACTAAACCGGAATTTTTTAAATTTTATATGTTTGAAAATATAATGCAAATATTATTAAAATATTTAAATAAAACATAAAAAGGTTTTGGAAAATGCACCGGGGACAACCTGCAAAAACCCTGAGAAGCAAAGATGTTATGAATGCAACCATTTATTTCAAAAGATCAACGGAACAACAATTGAACACATAATATTGCATCTCCACATCTTGAACACGCAAAGTCGGAGTTTATACGTCTCTATAAGTGAGTGGCAGGCAAACAATCTCGTCAACAATTCAACTAAAACAAAGAATTCAATGTAATTCAACCCTATAAACGCTAAGATATTTGTAAACCAATATAAATTAACAAGCAAGTTTTGACATATAAAATATTGATGCAAAATTTTTTTTGAAAGCTATTTCTGAGCTTACTTAACAGCTTTTGTCTTGTCGAAAAAATCTATATGTATTAATTTAATAAAATTTTTTAATTTTAACATTATTAATCAATTTCAAATGCGGTATGATGTCATGACTTAAAAGCATTTTTCAATTAATACATAAACTTATATACAGATAGGATTTTTAATTAATTCATGATGTAATTAAAAAATGCCAAGTAAATACCCTAAAAACAAACATGTTTACATAGAAAAATAAATAAATAAAAATTATGTTAAATTATTCGAAATATTTATCCAAAAATGTTTAAATTAGAAAACCCAATGTTAACTGAACAAAAAACACTCAGAAAGAGAAAAATAGTTTGACAAATAATTAAATTGTAACTCAAATTGCCAACAACAATAATATTATTAAAACGTTGAACCGTCGATATTCTTTGCTGATAGAAGGATCATCGATCGGGTCACCAACCTCCGAACCAACCAATTTAAAACTTCTATAATTTGAGATTAGTACAATGCAAAACAAATATGAATGCCCAATTAAAATAAATTATTACTACAATTTATTGCAATCAAAAAAATAAAGCAGAAACTTAAATATTTATTATTAAAATAAGAGCTGAAACACATTGCCGAGGCAAATTAAACATTGGCCGAAATACAAAAAAAATATAATATAAGCCAGAGTTTATATAACAGACCTTATAATTTGTAGATTTATATATTTTTAATTGCCAGTGTATAGCAAAAAATATATAAAAGCCGTATTGCAATTTGATTAAACTCATTCGAGAGGAACGAATAAAGCATTGTTAATACCCAGTCGAAACCCTCGCCAAACACAACACAAAGGGAGACCGCCGTGCTTTCTCCCCTTCCCAGAAAACAAAAAATTCACACGTTTTCAGAACACGGAGGAGTCAGTGGCGAAGCGCAGCAAATAGGGCGACAGTTATTACTAGCGTTAGAAATTGATAAATTCCAGATAAATCCTAACAAAACAAAATTTAAACTTAAATGTTAGGCTAAAAATGTATAAAGTTACAAAACTGAATTAAATAATGAAACAAAAATTATAAAACCAAATTTTAAGAGCAAAATTATAAATCATAGAAATAATTAATTAATTCAAAATTATGCTTTTTATGATAATATAATACAGTTAAAAAAAGCTACCTATTTATAAAAAAATTTAATTATTATTTAATTGTAAAATATAAATAAGCAGCATTAAACATGAATGCGTCAATAAATTAATTTTCCTGAAAGCTTATTCTTCATACATAACTACACATTGATAATATTGATAAATGACTAAAGAAGCCAATAACACTTTTTCAATCAGAAGAAAACTAAATATTCTAAATTGAGTTTAGATAATAAATAACAAATTCGAAGCACCAGCCATGAAAATCAAGTAGAATGAAAAAGGAGTAATCTCGAAAATCTGTTTAAAGTTATATAAACAAAGTCTTTTTCAATAAAATTAATAAATGACAATATCCAAAAATAAGCTCGATAAACGCGATACAACAGAAGTAACACATAGATAATATTCTAAATGAACTTCATTATCAATTGCCGTCTGGAAACAAATATAGTAATTTTTATACTGCCGTTGAAGCTGTGCAAATATTTTAACCTTTTAAAAAAATTTTTGATTGAAGTCTAAATAATTTATTTTTTTGTTTTTATTATTTATTGCCAATTGTGTCCATTCGCTGAAAATACAAGACATCCCACAGCAAGTGGAAGAAAATTTCTCACATAAGGACGCTGCTCTCGCCCGAATCAATTATATAAAATTTATATGTACGTCTCCCGCTAAAAAAAGTAGCTAATTGTGTTTAATAAAATTACAAATTGTAATTAAATCTTAAAATTAAATCTGAACTAATTATTTTAAACATAAAATTCAATTAACTAATTACGTCAACAAAATTTTAAAAAAACTGTGCAAAAATAGCTATTACAATAGTCAAAAATAATAAACTTTAAATCTTATAATGCAAAGCCAATTACAATAAAAATAAAATGCATTAAACAAAATTTAATGTTCTAATAAATAAACAATTGCATTTTAATTAGTATATCAAAAACGCAGAAATAATTGGTGCGTCGTGTGCGCTTTGGCAATTTTTATTTACGATTATTAAGACATTCAAAGTGGAAAGCACATTTAAATAATTTATACGTAAATATTAAAAGTAAAACTTCAAGACAAAGAACAGAAAATAGTAAATTTAACTTTGTTAACATCAAAAAAATATAATAAAAAAGCGGATAAATAGTTATGCGAAATAATTCTGTAAAGTCCACATGGCTTTACAGTTACAATATTTCTTTTTTATAAACAAAAAAAATCCATTGGTTAATAAACAAAATTAAGAAACAATTAAAATGTTAAAAATTTATATTAAAAACATATTTAAGCAAAATATTTTGAGCAACGAACTAACAACGTTGGGAATTTAAAGATAAAATAGCCTGAGCACTTGTAATCTCAGCAATTGGAGCGATTACAAAAAGGCTTACTATTATTAAATATTTATTAATAGTCATTCCAAACAATAAAACTAATAATAAAAACCAAAAAGAGTTTCAAGGCAAACGAAACGGCGGGCAATTTTGTGTTGAAATAATCGAACTGTGCACATGCGATGGACCTTTATAATCAGAAAGTGTTAAACTAATATCAGAGTTAAATAATATGCAATGCTAATTGTTAAATGATTCAAATTGCTTATTGTTGCAGGCTTTCAATCTGTTCAAACAAACAATCACAAATTTTCTAAAATTCCAAATTATAAAACTATTAAGAAAGTAAAAGGAAAAAATCAATTAATATGGGTCTTTACAAAATGAAGTTTTAAAGTAACTAAAAGAGTTACTCCTGAAATAGTTAAATTTAAAAACAATTCATTGTTTTAATAAAAATAAGTAAAAACCTTTAGAAGGTCTATAAAAAAATTCACAGTAGGAAATTAAATGCTAGACTTATCGAGATTATGGGTTGCAGGCATCAAAGTTTCAAACTATTAAAAAATAAATTTTAATCTAAATTTATAGTGGTTAGCAGCATACAAGGAAATAAGAGACATTCGCGAGCGCGAGGACTCGCGTGATACACTGCAATGGACACATACYTATATTTTTCTTTAAAACAAAATTGTTTTAAATTATTTAATTAATAAACTAATTGCTATTTTTTAATTATGGCCTTGTGTATACAAATGAGGTGAATGAATCTAACGCGCAATATACGAKTAAGGAGACAAAAAAAAATTATTATCTTTACAAGCAAGTAACGTGTTTTTTTTTCTGATTTCCTTCACATAACAAGAAAGAAGACGAAAAATTAATGAATTACGAATAAAAWTGTATTCATTTACTGCATAATAAAATTRCTAAACAAACCCCTAATTTCACAAAATAAAAGCTTTGGTGTATTTTTGGTAAATTTAATTATGTATTAAAATTATCATCATTAAATTTTATTGAAATAAACAAACAATCAAAAAATAATCAAAACAAATAACAAAGGGTTCAAAATAGAAAGTTGTGAGAAATGACTGAAAATTAATTGTAACCCTACACCAGGAAAATGTGACCATTTTAAAAATAAAATTACTTTAAAATTTWCTTGTCAAGTTTTAAATGGTTTTATTCATATTTTGAAGTTGTTTTTTTAACTAAATTTTAACAAATAAAAAAATCAGCCAAAAGTTTAAAATGAAATAAAAATAACTTAAAATGCGTTGAAAAGCCTTAAGAGCTTTAAAAAATATTTTTATACTAAGTGAGTAAAGCCAAAAAATAGTGTAAAAATATGTTTGCTTTTTAAAATGTAGCCCCATTCTTTATCTACATGATGGAAGAAGAAAATGAGTGGTACAATAAAATGTAAACGATAAAAACCGTTAATTAAAATGAGCAAAAATGAATTGCTAAATAAATAAATAACGTAATCAAAAACAGCATCAACAACTATAATATAATAATCGGTCCGGCGGTACATATAAACAACCGATTAGAGAACCGCAAGTCATGCCTATGAAGAAAATGAGAATTGGCTGACTAAGAGACTAATTGTGTTATAATGTTTAAAATAATTTAATTTTGGAATGCAAATATTTCTTAATATTTATTTTCAAAAAAAAATCTGTACATTAAAATAAATAATTCAAATCATAAAATACAAATCTTGGCATCCCCGCTCAAGCGGGATGCCATTTACCACATAAATTAAAATACAAATTTATTAATAGTTTTTCATATTTTTACAACTCTTTGTCGCATCGCATATATTTCCGTTGGATACCAAAAATCATCACTTGACGGTGATCTTTGCTTTTTTCTGGTGGTAAAGTTCTTAAACTTATGAATTTGTTGTAATTCAACCGGCGAGAAAACAAGTAATTTTTGACTTTGTTATTGAAGATTTGAATTTAAAAAGGTGAGCAATGAAATTAAAGATAATAATATTTACTAAGTTTAAAATTGAACAAAATATTGACTTATTGTATATAACGCGCTTATAATTAATCGATAATTCTAAATGAAACAACACAAAAAATAAAATATAATTATTAATTATTACCAATAGTTTACATTACTGATCTTAAAAATTTTTGCTCAAATACAGCTGGTAAAAATCCCGGAAAATTTATGTTGGGCCGAATTATGCGTTGCCGAACAACACAACTTCAGGCACGAAAGAATGCAACAATTAAGAAGCGATCGGCGCTTACCCCGTATAATCTTAATGTTTTGAAAGAGTTCGAGAGTCAAAAAAGAGATTCAAATAATATTTTAGCTCTGGTCGCAACCAGCAATTTTGGGAAAAAGGCTAATTGGAATTGTTGAGTTAAAATGATAATTTTATTAAACATAATATTTTTACAGCTTTACGACTTAAAAGACAAAATATCTATGAATTTTGATTTTTATTTGCTAACAATAAATTTACATAAAATATTAAACATACAAAAACTCATTCTCGCTTAATTATAATATATATTTTTTTGATTTAATACTTGGATTTTATTTATTTTTGTTCCATTAATTTTGCTTTTTTGTAACTTTTAAATTTTGATTAAATTTAATATTTTGATATACTCAACAATTTCCAAATTTAATATTTTAATAAATTAGTAAATCAATATTTACTGCATTAAGAGTAAAATCGTTTCAAGTTTTTGGTAAAATAATTTACATTACGGTCGGAAGTGGGCATCGTTTTAAGCCTCTAGATAGAATATTTCTTATTTACTTTTCATGAGTATTTTAATTGATTGTAAATTATTTAAATATATGCAGATTTTAATTAGTTGGATTCAAAAGTCTAATATTTTTTTCTAAAATTTATAACCTTTAATTATATTTTTTCTGTCTACTTTTTGACTGCGATGCTGCACCTCAGGTATATCGTTTTGCTTTTGTTACAAAAGATATTTTAATGTTTTTTTCTCGGCTATGATGGTTTCTTAACGCCAGAGCAGTTTTTATTTATTAAAATTGCCTGTTTGTGTTTTTTTTTGCATTTTTAATTTTGTTTACGATATTTTTTATTAATAAAAAGTGCCAATTTATACTTAATATTAAACAACTTTTTATGGAGCGCTTGTAAAAAAGACACGTAAAATGGGTCGGTTACAAATGGTTCGTTGCAGAATATGACTAATTTAAGCCTTCTGAAGAAAACGAGCCGAACTCGATTAAGAAAGATTATTAAATAATATGTAAACTAAATTTTAAATTTTTAATATTTAAAAAAATTAAGTGCTGGCAACCGTCTGGAAAGTTGGCGCAACATCCATGGTAAAATTTTAGTCCCAAACGTATTTAATTAACATTCGAATTAATTAATTTATAGCCACAATTTTATTAATATAATTCGAAAAGTCAGCCGATTATCCTAGTTAAAGTTTTTTTAAAAATAGTTATCAAAGGCAAATTCAAAAAAAAATAAAAATAACCTTAAAATCAATTAAATATTGGATGCTAATTGTGCTGACTTTCCTGTTCTTAAAAAGCAACAAATATTTAAAACAACTCCTAATAAATAAACTATTTTAATAAAAAAACCATTCACATCACATTAAGACGCAAGCTTTAGCTTTGAAAGAATTTAAACAAAATCCTTTATAATATACAAAGAAAATAATGAAATTTCTTAGATCCTATGCGCTTTGTTGATCAAATCATGGGGATGCAATTGCCAAAAAGAATCTGATAAAAACACAAAGAAGATTTAGTAAGAGAACAAAGTCGCTTTAAAGAAAACCTTGAGTAGAACGCGTTTGAAAATCAAGCCGCTGATTAAAATATCCACAAGGTAAAGAAAAACAAAAAATATTAATAAATTAACAGATTCTACGATTGAATCTGCGCCTGTTTTTAAAAATTAATTTAAATTAATCTCAGTAAAAAAACAGACAGATATGACTTGTAAAATACACCAATTATATTATTTAATTAAACAATTTTTTTTTATAAATAAGCGTCGGGCTAAGTCCATAAAATAATTTAAACAGTTACCTATCAAAAGATTACAAAATCACCCGTGGATTTTAAATTAAGACACGACTTTAAACAGAGATAAGAGTTATACAGCTGACGGTAACTATGGTCAGAATTTTGTAAATTTACAAATTTGAAATTTCTGGAATTACTAAAACTTGACCAAAAAAACAATATTATGCAAAAATTTTGATTTCCAAAATAATAAATGATTTAAACGAAAAAAGAATGATCGGTTTACTGCTCAAATATAAATGTAATAAAAAAAGTAACATTTAAAAACATTTTTATTAGTATATTATTTTAATTTTTCCATTTATAGGAAGTAAAGAATACTAAAAAAAATCAACAAATTAAAAAAATGTACTAAAACGTTTGAAGACTTTGGGGAATGTTTCAACAGACTTGACATATGCTAACTTGGGCCCGAAGTTATGGGCAAAGTCCATGAATTGTCAAATTTCTTCTCAGATATATTATTTAAAATAGATAAAATCAATAAGAATGAACCATGCGCAGATATTCGACAAGTTAAACAATATTCATAACTGACAACAATTTTAATTTAAAAACAGAAGCACCGACAAAATCAATTTTCAATATAATAATAATAATAGTGTCTATTACAGTAAATAGAAGGAAAAAAATTTACTGTATTACAAGTGAAATCCAAACAAATTTCACTAAAAGTAGGATCAACAAAAGTTATTATAATAAAAATATTAATGGCGGGAATTGCATAGATGGATTAACGAAGAATATTCAAACAATTTTATTAATAAAAGAAAAATATTCCCCCTACCCAAAATTAGCCGTCATAAATTTAGAAATCATGGTGGCAGAAGCCTTCTACAAAAGTTTCTTCTTTTGTTGTATTTGTGATGAAATATACTAACTTGACTTGGATATCAACCACTCCAAGTCTTCGGCAACTCTGTTTATAAATAATATATTCTATATTATAAAAATACATACAATTTTTCTTTGCCCTTGTAAATCTAAACACACGTGAAAATTTTCATTCAAAATTGTAAACGCCGTATTTTTGGACGTTTTATCCGTAAAAAAACAAAAAAAAACGAAAATTTTAAAAGACGACTAGTAAAATTTGACAAAAATAAAATATAATAAAAATGAAGCAAAAATTATCATTTTCAAATCGTTCGCGGTACAATTAAAATGTAAAAATTAAGATAAAATGAATTCAATCCATAAATAAAATATTTTAAAATAATTAAAAATGTTTTTGTTGGTGTTTCGACCAAACAGACGCCAGACAGCGTTTGGGTGAGTAGGTTAACAAATTTTATTCAATTTCTATGCAATAAAGTTTGATTTAATAAAATTTAATAATTTTAATCTACTAATACTTAATACAAAAAAAATTTCAATTAGAATTGGATGACAAAGAAAAAGGATACAAGATGCATTCCGGCACCAACACGACTGCTAATTATTTTCTAGTGTATTTGAATATTTAAAAAAAAAATTTCAAAGTCAAAAATGCAAAATACAAGATTTTCTTAATTAATCAACCCATGTTTTCATATTTACAAAAAAATAAATAAAACTTCACAAATAATTTTTTAAAAATATATAATAAGCATCAGCGTTTTTGAAATTTTTAAAAATATCAAAACGGTTAATGTTTAAAATTTTTTTTAAATTAAAATTGTTATTAAAAATATTTTAAAGGGATTTGGCACTGACAATAATTGTAAACAAAATATAACAGTGTGTGACAAATGCAAAGAGAAGGAGGATCAATATACGCAACGACCAACACATTCACGGGGGCAGAACTGTACAGCAATAAAATATGGTTTATAATTTAAGCAGATACAACCGCTATAACACAAGTCTAATAAAAATTAAAAAAAAAAAATTGATAATTTAAGTTTATAAATAATATATTATATCTAAAGAATTCTTTAAATAACTTAAATAACTTAAAAAACTATTAATTTGACCAGCAAATGATAAATACGAAATTAAACATGAGTTTCATTATTTGAAATAAAATTTAAATGCCATTAAGCGTTCAGCGCAAATCAATTTTAAAAATACGTATAATTAAGTAATTTATATACTTATTTTTAAAAATTCTCCTGTTTTTCTCAACTTTTTGATGCAAAATCTGGAGTTTCACAGCTTTGAGCTGAGATATGATTTTTTAAAGTCCCTGCGCGGAGGTTTTTCAAGAAAACATGCAAAAATTTCAATTGCATTTTTCGACCCTTCACTGTGTGGGCGGGGAAAAAAAGCCGAAAATTTACAAGAGTAAATCGAGGGTGCTCTACACGATAGGCATGGTTTGAAAGTGATCTGAGTGGTCACAGTAAGGGATGTTCCCTCG
>MEIZ01000177.1:107279-119284 GCA_001723225.1 Globodera ellingtonae | reverse complement strand
GGGGATTTGGAGGGGGGGGATCCCCTGGCTCAAGGACACACAGCGCGGGGATAGGTGGCGGGTTTAAGAGGGGGTGGAGGCGAGTGAACGCACCTGACAGAAGAAGTGACCATTGTGCCGTGTTGCTGAGGATGGGTGAGTGGTCCTCTTTACTTCATACACAGCATGTAGATGACTCCATGGAGATTGGTAATTGGACTTAGGTTCAATTTCCCTTTTTTTCCTCCCAAATTAAATGCGAAAACTCATTTTATTCAAATAATTTTTATCAAAAACATCACCAAGCATTTGAACACAATCGATTAACCCGTCTTAAGGTGGCACAGTGCCAAAGAAAGCTCTCGAACAATCACTCACAGTTCATTTTAAGACTCACTAAAATATTCCTTATCAATATTTTCACAAAAGGTGATCAAATTTGGGTATTTCTTCAACGCGTCGACCATCGCCCCGTTCGGCATTTCCGTGGTCAAAATTGTGTACAAATGGCCAAATGCGAGTGCGTCTGAACAACAAAAGCATTTTCGGTAGGCGCATTTAAACGCATTTTTCGACGCTTTCTCACCGAGTTCCGTCGCCTGTTCGCCCACAAAAAAGCGCTGATGTCCCAGTTTGACGGAAAGGGCGTGGAAACTGAAAAAAAACAGCCTCAAATCGTTGCCGTTTTATGACACAAATTTTTTAAAAAAACCATTTATCAGCGCGTTCGATCACTTTCTGCAACGAAAGGTCCGCCCATCCGGCGTCCTTCAGATACTTAAGCATTTCACGACGTTTGGACATTGGCAAAAGTTGGGTCAACGGCCACCGATAAACGCTGCCATATCTGCGGGGGAGGGGGGAATGGGCGAAAAAATGCCAATGCCAATGTCTGAGCATTCGGATTCGGAACCAAAAAAGTTGCGGGCATCTGAAACTGTCCGGTATTCAACCCGGAATCATTTATGATTGGGACCAGACAACCCCTCTACTCACAATCAGACGAAATTCAATACATTTACCTGCATTTCGTGACCAGTGTGTAGGTGTCCTGGTCGACCCACGACAAATATTTCTGGAGAAAAAAAAAATGTTTTTTATTCCAAAAGTCCAAAAAAAAACCTCGGCATTTCGAAGCGTCTCTTCAATAAGGGCGCAGAAGGCGTACATGTCGGCCTGTTCCGCTGCACTCAACGTCTTTGAAGGACTAATTCCCTAAGAAAACAAAAATGTTCTACAAATTCCATGCGCAACAAAATTTTAAATCAAATTTAGAATTAATTACCTTTTTGCCAACCAAATCCACAATGGGAAAGAATTCAGCGACAAGTGTTTCTTTAACGCGGAGAAAAGGCACTTCGCCTAAATTATTGCAACAAAAATGGAAAATATTTTTAAGAATAAAAAATTCGTTTATTTAAACCTGTCGTGGGCGACATAAATTCCGCGTTCGGCCTCTGCTCCAAAGCGAACGGCAACCCCGCCATCATAAGAAATGCACGAACAGCCAACTGATCAAAAATTGTTCAAATTTGATTCAAATAACAACGGAACAAAAGCAGAACCGTGTCAGCATACTGGTAGATCAAAGCCTGCTCCTCTAAAAGACAAACAAAATGACAAAGATGTAATTTGTGACACCAAATTTTCATCAACACCGACGGGTCATACCCTCGGGAGCCAAAACCCCCGTCTTAGGAAGAATCGTTTTTTCGGGGGGGGGGGGGCCGTAACACCCGAGGAACCCTTCTTTCCCAACTTGCGAATAAGCCTTCCATATGCCAAAACGGAGAATATAATTTGCACAAATTAACGCCTCACTTTGGTATGGCGCATAAAGCACCGCATCTTTCCATTCTTCGTCCATCATGGGCAGCGTTTGCGCAACAAAATCTCTGAGAGACATTAGTATTGAAGACAGAAAATATTTGTTTCCTAAAATTTTCATTTTTTGAACCATAGTAATAGTAAATGTATCGGTGCATCACAACTTTTATTGCATAGTTTACCAAATAAATTTGGCGGAAAAGAATTTTTTTATTCGGAATCGTAATGTTTTAAAGCTTAAAGCACAGGGAGATCCACAACCAAACAATGCACGGGTAAAGAGGGAGACATTAAATATAATACAGAACAAATTTCCATTCTGAAGGGGGGGAGGGGGCAGAAGCGACTATTTCAAAACATTTTTCCCGTAACAAAAAGAGATTGATTGTTGAGGAAGGCGCAAGGCAAAAATTGAGGCGACCAGAAGAATTGACAAAAAAAGAATCCATTAAAATAGTGTGCGTTTAAATTGCTCATTGAATGCCAAAATTTGGTCCACTTCACTTCACTTCTCATTCCGCGTTTCGGCCCCACTCTTCACACTGAAATTGATCGCCTCCCGCCACTCGGAAAGGAGCTGCTCCCAGCGACGCGAAGACACGGGCGTCACGAGTCCGAAGGTTTTGTCCGCTGTCTGCTTCACCTGCTGCTCGAACTGCT
This sequence comes from Globodera ellingtonae, assembly GCA_001723225.1. Taxonomy (NCBI): domain Eukaryota; kingdom Metazoa; phylum Nematoda; class Chromadorea; order Rhabditida; family Heteroderidae; genus Globodera; species Globodera ellingtonae. The sequence continues at coordinate 116,818 of MEIZ01000177.1, read as the reverse complement.
CCAAACTTAGCTTCTTCAGTTTTTCGCGCTTGGTCACCAAGTAGCAAAGGCTGCGGACCTTAATGGAGCGCCAAAGTCAATAAAAAAAAACATGTAATATGTGAGACCTTCCCCCCTCCCCGCCCGGATGCAAAAAAACGAGCTCCAAGAGCTTCCAGAAGATAATAGTTTTAAACTATTTTTACTCCCGATGAAAAAAAAATTGACCCAAATGTGGATACAAACTCAACTAGTGCCCAAAATCCACAAAATCCAACAACAACGAACCTTCTCAGAGTTAAGTCTAAGTCGCCGGAGCTCCTCAAATTGGGTGCTCAGCTTTCGCTGCAGAATTTGATTGCATTCTTCCCCCGGTTGGTCCGCTCTCTGCCGCTTTCTGCCGTTCGTGGACTTGTCGCGCGAGATCAGTTTCGACGGACTAAAAGGGTACGGATTTTGGAGGGTGAACGACCAAACATCTCACACAGTTGYAAGCATTCCAGCTTGTTGTTAGCCAARTCGGGAAAGAGGGCGGTGTTCTCGAAAGTGAAGACCTCTTTGGTGGACCCCAACGGCACTTGAACGCCATGCGTCCACTCCTCCCTCCATTTGTCCACAACTCTGGGCAACTGATGACCATCCGCCAACCGGCGTCGCTGCCTCGCCCTGTGCATCAAGTCCGTGCAGTACACTTCCTTGGGCACACCGTCTAAACGATCAAATGAAAGGGGAAACTCACTGTTGGGATCAATCCAACTCATACATTACAAAGTTTGGAGTTTTCAATGTAAACAAAATAAAACAGGCACCATTAGAAAGCTTTAATTGAATTAGGGTATATTTCAGCAAGGTTCAAGTGGCTCAAAGCATTCTCAAGAAGTTATATTTGCAAAACTGCCAAATTTGAGATTTGTTTTTATGAGAATAGTTATGGAACTTCAAACTTTGGTAATGGATGAGAGAATGGGTGGGACACCTCACTGGTCTCTATGATGTAGAAGCTCCTCTTCATCCATGAGTTCGGGTCGCAGTTGGGTGCATGAGACTGTTGAAGTGCAATAACGCTTCTTGGAACCATCCAAACTAAACAAATCGGCATTAATCGAAAGCTTTGTTGGGTAGATTTTGTATGTGGTTTAACGTGGTTGAGGATTTGAATTAACGGGGGAAATTCGCAATTCGCGTAAAAATAATCTTTTGAAAAATCAGTTGAATAGAGACCGGATTTTAGGGTTGAGCTTTTTTTGCGAATTGCAAAAACCTTCATTTATGTAAATAAAAATCGAGACCAAAAGAGATTGCAGCGATAGTTTTTCAGAAAATTTCTTTTAAAAAAATGCAATTAAACGAAAAAAAACCCATAAGATGGGATGGTATTTCTATCGCGAGCATGCGGAGACGGAGGGCGGAGGAAGAAATTCCCCATTGACTATTCGTTGTCTTTGTGCAAMGTAACACAGGGTAAACTCCTGTTGCTCCGCCACACTTCGAACGTTCATCTCCAGACAGCGTGCCCTCATAATCTCTTCTCCACCGTCACTGGACGTGTGTTTCTGTCTTCGGTGGCCTCCGGGCAAATGGTACAAATTGTAAAAGCGAAATTTTGGCAATTCCTGACCAGAATCAGTGGATTTCGCAACAATTTTTGCCATTTCCCACCGCTTAAAGTGCGCCTCACATTAAAGGCATATCGCCAATGAATTTGACCAGAAATGCTTCGAACATTTCGGATCACTCATGCGCAGAGAATACTCAGAAGACGCCAACCGCGGAGCCTTCATCACTAGAAACCAGAACTACATATGTACATATTCGAAATAAAGCTGCACATTTAATCAACTTATTTATTTGTAGAGAAATGTTCGCTCTTTTTGAATTCAGATCAATAGATTTTTTTTCACCGGTCCCACGAGTGCTTTCAATGGGGTGCCTGCCCATCAGTGTAAGAATGCCCCCTCCCCCCTTAGTTTTTTCTCCAAATTTCATTTCGGAGAGGGGGGGGGGGGAATTCCCCTCTTCTGGCTAATAAACTTTTATGATTTTTGTCGCCAACAATCTCAATTTGACTATTAAGAAAATAATTTTCTAAAGCAAAAATCAAGAAAAAAATTCAAACCAGAGTCAAGAACAAAGACATTCGGAAGTTCTTGGACGGCATTTACGTTTCAGAAAAGGTATCCATTGCCTCCGAGGAATAAGAAAAAACTATTGTCCCGAATTTTTGTTTTGTTGATTGGAGAACGGATAAATGTTGTTGAACTGGTTGATTCACTTGATTAACACCAAAATATACTAACACACACAACACGGAGGGAGTGGGGGGGGGAGTTGAGACGACGGGGGTTCATTTTGTCGGTGATGGAATAGAACGACGAATTAACTGAAAATGATGATGATGAAGGTCTAACTAGCGGGAGAGAGGGACAGCGGTGTAAGAATTCTGAAACACAATTTCTAAGCATAGAATCGGGGTGGTGAAGAACAGAAGAATATAACCTGAGAATTATGAAATCCACTGATTTTCGAAGCGTTCCTATCACACGCCAATCAACATCAAAAATTGCTGGAAAATCCGCCAAAATCCTGGTAGCTGTCTTGAGGCATTTGGCCGGAATAGAACTGTTGAACGGTGTTGTCCTGGCAAAGYYGCACACGGATTACTTTCAAGAAGAAAAAGACGAGAAAGCAGTACCCAAATGTTCAGAATGCCGGCGATCCCTTGGCCCGGCTGCTTGTCCAGCTGTTCATAAATTTCTCTTTGCAAATCGTCGAACGAGAACCAATCTGTACGGTACACCAACGGGAAAGTGTTAAACCTGTCGACAATTCCCCACATCCGTACCCAAATTCAACTCGACCCGTTCCACGGACAGTGTCCCCGCCGGGTAATTGTGCGGAACGATCAAACGCAGTGGCGGGATCTGCTTACGCTCTTAAAGGGATGGAGTGGAAACAATTAGCATATTCAGCACATCAAATACACTCACTTAGACTGCAGTTGATGATGAACGAATTGGAGTCAAGGCTGAGTTCAACATTAGGATCAAAGTTAAAACGTTGTTCCATTCCAAAAATTTCGCTTTGAACCGGCTCCGGCAAGTGCAAAATGTTCACTGTCCCTTTGCCGCTTGGACAGTTCACGCCCATCAAATTCTGCGTGTTTTGAACAACAGCACACGAAGGGGGGGCGGTGAGTTCTGCTCCCGGTTGTTCAGTTGGCACGGGGAGCAAATCATCCATTGAACTCTTTGAAATTGAGGGTTCCATGTTCTGTTGATGTGGCTGATTGGTGGGCATTGCTGCCGACCCGGCAGCCATCGTTCGTTGCCGTTGCATCAAATGCTGCTGTTGTTGGAACTGTAGCTGCTGCTGCTGCTGTTGTTGTTGTGGATACATGTTCGACTGTTGTTGATAATTGTATTGCTGGGCTGTTTGGTATTGATGCTGATAGACCTGGTCTATCGGCTGTGCATTTGAGGTCGACTGTTGGTGGGGCCCTCCAGAATAAAACGGACTGGAAGCAACCGGTGGTACGACACCGCCATGCGCCGAAATATATGCCGAATTCATGCCGGCAATCTTTGGATTTGCTGGAGCCGGGTAAGCCCCCCTCGGCGTCTGTTTTAGTTGTTGGTGCGACATTGCCGCCGAGTTCCAACCCATCCAACTGTTCACGGGCTGGGCTGCCGGAGAACCCATCGGCATCATTTGCTGCGATCCGTATGGCATCTGAAAAAGAAAGTTTTTTCATAATTTTAAAATTTAAATGTTTCAATCAATAATACGTTTGGGTCAATCATCATTTGTTGATGAGCTGGCATGTAGTTCGGATGCTGCTGCTGCTGAACGTTTTGCTGTTCCGCCTGTCTTGGCCATTGTCGTTGCTGCCGCAGCTGTGCGGCAATCGGACGTGGGCTGCCCATTTGTGAAGTAGAGTCCGCTATTTGCACGGCATGCTCGGATGGCATTTTGGTGTTGCTCATAACTTGGGTTGACGACACCGGATATGTGGCACTGCTGTTGGATGCCGATGTGATCGGCTGGCCAATCGAAGGTGCCAAATTCATGACCACGCGGTCCCCTCGATTTTTAAGTGTAATAAATGGACGGAGATCGCKGRTCGCCACAAACAAATTGTCGCCACCTGATTTAAAATCTTATATGGAAGGGGCTAACGGGTAAACGTACTCTTTATTATGCCATTCAAACGCAAGATCAYTTTGTTCGGCASACAATGCCGATCGACCCCTGCGCCTATTGTGTCCCCAGCTTTAAATTTTTTTTTGTTCTTTAACTGTTTTCCGTCAACTAAAAATCTGCCATCATTGCAGTAAGAATAGCTGAACGGATGTTGCCCGACGCACTTTTCTAATGCAAAATCMGGCGGTGCGAATCCAATTGCAATGGCCCTTAATCATTTTTTCGCGTACATGTTTATGAGCTAACAAAAACAAATATTTTTCAATGATCAAAATTTCGGAAATTGTCAGTGGTCGAAATCAGTCAAAATGGAAGTGTCGAATCGCACTCTTTTTCATNGGAATCTCGATCTCAGCCCCGGTTTTCAAAAAGTTGTATCCCGGCTTTCACGATTACCAAAAAAAATCCCGATGCCGTCCTACTCCAGTTACAACCTGTCTCTTATACACATCTAGATGTGTATAAGAGACAGGTTGCTGCACAACGCAAATTTTGTTTCTTAGAAATTGGTGAGTAAGTGAAAGGTCATTGACCAAAATGGACTTTTGGGGATGCGAAAGTTACCGGTTTCCATGAAATTTCGACGTTATTTCATTGGGTTGTGGAGGAAAGGGCAATGTCAAAGAAAATGGATTCAATAGAGAGGGGGGGGGGAGGCCTTTTTGTTCGTATTCTTTGGAAAAAGGTGAATGACAAATTCAGCACTGTCCCCGTCCTATTCCCACCGGTTTCAAGCAGTTCAAACTTTTCAAGAAAAAGCAACGACTGAGTGACTGAATATGACTTTCTGACTATTCAGGCTCCAATTAAAGTGCCGAGTGTGTGGGAGCTTGGGTACGGGTAAGAATATATTTTTTGGCATTTCTCCGGCATCCGGACGGAAACCCAGTCATGAGTTTCCAGAACTTTCAGTGTCGGGCTGGACTTGCCGGACGAGTGTTCTTTAAGGTCGCGTTTCTGATCGATCTGCGGTACCTAACCGGGTCACAAAATGAACGAGTTGAGCGCACGGTGTCTGTCGCCTCCGACGCCGTGTAATATGTACCTTTGTTGACCCGAACAGTGAGGGCGACTGGGACCTGTGGACGCGGTGGCGGAGGCCATTCGTCAACGGCAACGGGGGCAACGTGTTGTTTCTGTTTCTGCTGCTGTTGCTGGTGTTGTTGTTGTTGTTCGTCTTCATCGTCATCATCTTCGCCTTCATCGTCTCCAAAATGCCCGCGCCTCCGTTCTCCTTGCCCTCCTCCTTTCTTCTCGCCTCCTTCTCAGTGCCGTCGCCGCCTCCGGCGCCGTTCTCCTCGCAGAGCGTCGTCAGCAGCCCGTTTTGAGACCCGTCGAGCAACAACTTCGGCGCGGATTGCCCCCTCCCCAGCCGCTGGTCTGGATTTGGTGCCAAATCCCCCATAAATGCGCGCGTTTAAAATGGGCAATTCAAATTATGGCCAATTGATGTGAATTGCCGTGCCTTTTCTGTGTTCGGATGAATGGTTGAAAATGCGTTAGGGGCAAAGCAAAAAGACAACAGAAGCGGCCGGCACACACAAAAGCTGTCTCTTATACACATCTAGATGTGTATAAGAGACAGGATAATAACATTCTGATTTTCCAGCTTCAGGCTAAGCCCAACAGATGCACGATGGTCCATAAAAGCAATTGTTTTATTTCTAAAGAAGCTGGAAAATCAGAATGTTATTATCCTGTCTCTTATACACATCTAGATGTGTATAAGAGACAGCAACTGATGACCACGGAAGGTTTTGAAGCCTGAAAAGGCATTAAAACCCCATTATGAGCCATCGAAAAAATTAAAAAATCTGAGGACACCTTCTGCTTCCCCCGTATAACTGATAATAACATTCTGATTTTCCAGCTTCAGGCTAAGCCCAACAGATGCACGATGGTCCATAAAAGCAATTGTTTTATTTCTAAAAGATCGAATTTGGGAATAACTACTTTATGAAAAAAGATGAAAAATTGGAAAATTTCAACTTTAAGACTGAAAGGAACCTATGGATGCCATTGCAATGAATTTATTCTAAAATAGAAAGCGAGTTGATTGGTGAAAAAATGCATTTCTTTGTTGTGTGATATATATTTGTGCTGTCTCTTATACACATCTAGATGTGTATAAGAGACAGGAGTTTGGAAGAGCCCCCCAAAAAAAAAGAGTCAGGTCCAACCCAAAAATCGGAATTCATGAAATTTTTTCTGAATTATGTCTGTCTCTTATACACATCTAGATGTGTATAAGAGACAGACTCATAAGAGCCCCCCAAAAAAAAAAAGAGTCAGGTCCAACCCAAAAATCGGAATTCATGAAATTTTTTCTGAATTATGTTTTGTGCGACCGGACCTTTGTCGCTGTCTCTTATACACATCTAGATGTGTATAAGAGACAGGGCAAAATGTGAAAAAACAGTGCAAAGAACACAGCCCCTTCCCCATTAAAGTAAATTTAAATAAAGTTTATGTTAATGCCTGCGAGTTGATGTGCAATCGATGTTATTCATTGATCCATTCCAATCATTCAAGGAAGCGAGCAGTATTTTTGAGTTTGGAAGAGCCCCCCAAAAAAAAAGAGTCAGGTCCAACCCAAAAATCGGAATTCATGAAATTTTTTCTGAATTATGTTTTGTGCGACCGGACCTTTGTCGTTTTCCCCATTGCCGGGGATTTTGTTCGATTTTGATTGGCCCAGTCCGAAAATTGGATCAAAATATGGTTTAGGTTTTTACATTCAAGGGCCTGGTGCTCGTCTTCGGATTAAGTGCCTAAACCCGGCTTGGAAAAATTGATCAAATTATTTCTGTTCTCAAATTTTTAGATTGGCAGCTCGATCATAAGATCAGCTAACGTCGTCAGTAAATTATAGAGTTGGCCGGGATCGGGATCCCGGTCGGCGGGGCGTGCTTCTCGGTTTTTGAAAGGTCGTAATCCCGATCCCGGGTTTTGAAAGGTCGTAATCCCGGTCCCGGTTTTTTAAAGTCATAATCCCGATCCCGGTTTTTGAAAGGACGTAATCCCGAATTAAAGATTGTAAGAAAAATAGGTTTATGCAATTGTTCCAAAATTTAATTAAATTTGAATTTTCTRGGTRTTGTCGAGYGGAGTCGATTAKCATAATATTGTCGATTACAAAAACGGGGGGTTGTCGGCATTCTTCACTTTTACCAATACCAAATATYAATATTATTCTTTGTTGTCCACGCCTCCATTGCTTCGAGCTCCCATTCCGCCCATTTCTCATCTCGCACAATCGGCCCCCTCACAAGCAACCAAAAAACATTGGAACGGCATTTTCTACTCGAATATGTCAGTCGCTCCTGCGTTCGTTCGTTCTCAAGTTCAAATGGTTCAACGCCGCGAAAAGTTATACAACGCGAAATAATGTAGCTGACCGGAGAGGAGGCATAGAGAAACGTCTAAAACATTTACATTTATTTGGATGAACGAAATAAAAAAAGACAACTTTTTTGAGCTCCTCCGTCTTCCGGAAGACTTGGGGAGTCCAAGCCAAATCTCCTTTTATCATTTTCGGAATGCCACTTTTAAATGGCGTGTGGAGCCATTCGAACACCGCCTGTTCAGCAGATACTTCCTCGGGAGTTGCGGGCAAATCACAAAAAAAGAGRCCTTSGGTTGTTRCGATCGCTCGGAGGTTGACGCAGTCGTGCAGAAAAGTGGGGGATAMGTYATTTCGCAGTTGAACGACGTAATTCAYGRTTCCAATGWTCAATTTGCTGATGTTTGTCGCCATCAYAGGCCAYAACTCCTTGACCATGACGGCAAAATTTTTCTGTTTCTCATCACTAATMTSTAATTGCAAAGTGATCCCCAATTTGAAAAGGCTTCGAATGTGGCGAAAGGAGGCGGCGAGAGTTTGGTCGAGGCTGTCYAGTCTGAAAACGATCCAACTTATTAATATGTTCCAATTAGGGTAGGCCGGGATCGGTCGGAATTATCCCGAATTTTGGAATCTCGATCTCAGCCCCGGTTTTCAAAAAGTTGTATCCCGGCTTTCACGATTACCAAAAAAAATCCCGATGCCGTCCTACTCCAGTTACAACTGAGTAGATCAGGATCGGCATCTTTGATCTTGTAAATCCCGACTAATCCCAATCCCGACTGCAAAAGTTAATCGATCCCGCCCTTTTCATTGCGACCGATTTCCCTTAAAATCCCTGCCGACCCGGTGCCTCTAATGTAAATGCATCCGAAGCCGATTAAATTGTCAGGCGCTGGTGCCTCAGGAATCGGAAATTTCATGAAGATCCAATCGACGATATTATATGTGGCAATCACCACGCCARTGCGGCAATTCGAAGTTTCAATGTAAAAAGTTCCAATTGTAAATTTCCTGMTTTTGAAGTGCAACTCCACCAGTGCATCGAAACGGTCTGAGAGCAGTGCCAATTTCATCCCGAGCTCGGCAGGTTCAAAGAATGGGAAAATGCTCAACCAAACGTCGTCGCAAACTTTTCTGGAAATTATTGGCTTTAAATTTAACGCGTTTTTGGGGGAAATTCAATTAGATTTTAAAATTTCCAATTAGAATTAGGTCGAAGGTTCGCATGAATTTCTTTAAACGTGGATTTTAATCATTTTATTTTATCGAATTAATCAAAGTAAGAAGCCTCGCGACCGCCCGATAGTGCCGCTAGCGCTAACAAACAAATTAATTAAAAAAATGGTTGAATTATATTTTAAGTTTATTAAATACATATTTATGTAATGTAAATCAATTTAAGCATGAAAAAAAGAAAAAATTACAGTTTTTTCAGATGTCGATGAGCTTCTCGTGGATGATCGGACATTTTGGAAAACAATTAAACTTATGAAATATTAAAAAGTAGGTAGGTAATTGGATTCGAAATTATTTTTATTAAATTAAATTCTCCTTTAAATTAAAATGTGTATTAAATACAATTTATTTAATAATTTTTTGTACTCAAATTTGGTCAAAGTGTTCGGTTTGTCACCCCGCCCCATTCGTTGCGTTTGTCGTCCACACGCAATGTCAGCGTTTTGCCCCATTCAAAAATGAGCCAATTTTATGGGCGATGCGATGAGAAAATCGCCTGAAGAAATTTTTCGAAAGATTTTTTCGCCAAAATGAGTCGCCCGCAGCGACTTTTTTTGATTGGGTTGCGCTACAGAAAGTTAGAATTGTTTTGCAAGAATGGGAGCCGTTTCCGGGCTTTTCATATTTATTCATTTTATTATATAATAAACAACAGTTTTTTTTCAATAAATTAAAATGCTAAAGACTAAATTGGACAAGCATTGGGCGTCGATTCCAATTCGAATTTAATTCATTTTCCCGCCGATGCTCGAGGCCGAAAATGAATGTGAATAAGAGA
>MEIZ01000177.1:69086-79507 GCA_001723225.1 Globodera ellingtonae | reverse complement strand
CCCGGCTCCTCCCGGGTTAGACGGGATTAGCCCTAAACGTAAACTCACCGCCCAAACAAAGCAACAATGCCTCAATTCCACCAATGTATTTCTCAATTGCCTGCTTAACGAGCCCGCTCCGGTCCAAATTTACAGCCTCCCAGAGAGCTAATTTTGCTTGTTCAAACTCCATTTCAATTTACAAAATGAGAAAATTACGTGTTTATAAGATTTTTAAACGAGAATCGTGTAGCTTAAATATACATACTAGGTAGCTTCTACTGAATCCAAGCATTTTTGAACCGCGTTTTATTAGATTTATTGGCAAAGAAACACAATCATGCAGAATGAACAACTTTTGCTAAAAAAACTCGCTCAAGGAAATTGTTTATGATTTGATCTGGCATTCTGTCTATATCAGGATGTAACCGTAACAAAGATTTCCGGACTTTTGCGCCCGATGCCTGGCTTCTTGGAAGAAATTATCAATTTTGCTTTGTTTTGGGTGTTTCTAGAAATAACCTTTGAAGATTTGATAATTTACATTGTTGACCTTCTGGTTTGGTTCGAATTAAGAAACCAGTATCAAGACAGATAAGGCGTCTGCCCCATTACACCACCACACCCCTTTATTTCAAACGCTTCAATACGATATCAAAAAAATGTCATAACAATCGAACAATCTGTGGTTGATGAATCCGTGTCCACAAATGCTTTCGTCCACCATTCGTCTCATTCTCAGTCAGTCTCATTTGGTGGCCATGTTAACACGCAGCGGGCGCCCGTAAAGCTCGGCTCCGTTCAGATTCGTGACAGCATTCTGAGCACTTTGCTGGTCCTAAAAATTTTCAGAACTTTCAAAGTCAGCTCAAAAAGCGTTACCTGGAACTCGCAGAAGCCAAAGCCTTTCGGACGGTTGGTTTCTCGGTCGTACACGATGCTAAATAAGAAACTCGAGTATATCGAAAATAGAGAAATTATCCCACCGAACATTGGTGACCACTCCGCACGAGCTGAACATGTTGCCAATGTCTTCCTCGGTCGCGTTGTACGGGATGTTTCCAACTGCAAATGAAAAACGCCGTACTTTTGGAAACGGAAAGCCTTTAGTTTAGACTCCTATCGCTTATACAAATTGTTGATGTCGTAGCCAGTCCGAAATCGCTACGAATCCGTTAGTGAATGCGCGTTACGATGGACTGATCAAATAAAACGGATATTTCATTGGTCAAACCAAACTCCGAAACTTGAGTAAATCTCAATCAATCCAACGACATATACACACATGCACTTACCTTTTTGCACCAATTTTGACGCAGCTCTAATCACCACACATCACTCACACCGGTTTGTGGCGGTGGCGTTTGAGGTAAAATTTAGACCGACACATCGACATTTAAGCCGCATTCGTTTTCATCATCTATTTTTGCGTATTTGTTCGTTCCAACCGCCGATTATCCAAAAAATCCCGAGAACAAAAGTCACCAGATGGAAAAATTCCCCTTCACAAGCTCATTTGGATTCGTATTCTTCGCAATCCCACCATACTACACAAATACAACCAATTTTTTGAAAGAACTCTTTACCATAGACGCTAAAGCCAGACGAAGCCATTTTTCTTTCTTCTTGCTTGGAGTCAAAGAAAACTTAAAAGAATGAAAAGTTTGGTTCTGATCTCTAAAAGAAGATAAAACAGTCCGATTGTAGGTCATCGCATTCTTACGATTATCAAATATATGGTTTGTTTGGTTGGAAGAAGTAAAGAAAGGGGGGAAGGAATGAAGGAATCATTAAATGAAAATGTGGAGCGATGAGTCCTTAACAAAAAAATCAATTTGCAATCTTTCGTTGCATAACATTCATTTTTCGAAATACAGAACAAGCAGCCCCACTTAGGCCTGATCGGGATTTTAACAGGTGGCATTTTGAGCCAAAACTAGAGTTTAGACGAGACCGATATTTGCGTTTGTGGCGAATTTTGGTTCCGGATTTTTGTTTTTGTCCTACGAGCCTTTTTACAAGATTTTCTCTGGCGGAGCCATGTTCACTTTTTTCCTCCTCTGCGTCTAAGCCCGTAGGCATGATGAACTTCTAACTTCTGTCCCGCCCCCACCAGAGGCCACAACCAAAAAGTACACAAATAATCAAAAGCATTTGTATAAAATTTGTAGCACAAAAAGGATCGGTCGGAGTTGCTGGATGATTAGTCCTCTCACTTCTCAAAACGCTTAAACTCAATTCCCTCCGGTGGTTTCATTTCCACCTGGTCCTTCTTCACTTCATTCCAGTTGGTTGACAGTACGGTGCCCTGGGACTCGCTGAATGATTTGACCATCGCTTTTTTGACCTCATCATTGGCGTCTCGATAAATCTTCTAAATAAATGTTGTTGTTGAACTGTACTGAATGGGAAGTTTGAGCGAGTACACCTTGAACATTGTGTCAACTCCGCCGCCCTCCTCCTCCTCCTCTTCCTGTTTCTCCAATTCCTTGGCGAGCCGTTCCCACTGCGCGTACTTCGAACTCAAATCCGTCTTCTTGGCTTGGTCTTCCGCAACTTTGTCGTCCGACGTCTCCGGACCACTCATTTTGTTGCTGTTCGCGTGGACAAATTTGAACGCGATTTGATGTTTGGCCAAATTTGTAAATAAAGCCAATCAGTAAAAAATACTAAAATTAACATGAAATTCAAAAGGAAATATATTTATGGCAAAAAAGCGAACATTAAACACTTTTTGCATACAAATCATCAAACAATATTTATCAAAAAGTAACGACACATTTTGCTGTCATGCTCAGATCCGATCAAAGACTCCGGATGTGCTCCCGAAGCGCCTCTTTGGAGACGTGCTCAAAACCGTCCTTTGTGCAAACGACCAACTCGACGTTGTCCTCGGTCATGCCAATGCTAAAAGTGTGTAAAATGCGAACTTCGAATTCAACATTTTATGTGAGGAAAGAGATCAAATTTTGCACTGTACTCGTAAGTCTCGCGCAAAGTGAGCAATGCCATGTGAATTGCGTCGGCCTTCTCAATTGATTCGTTGTAACGCTTCTCCAAAAATCCCTTCGCATTTGTGTCGTTCTTCCCAATCGCAGTGGATTTCCATGCAAAATATGAACCCTTAAACGCGTTTTGGGAGGGTTTTGGAGACATTTTCTTGTTCAAACACACCGCTGGGTCAGCCTGGAAAAGGAGCGGTCCCTTCTCAGCGTCCCATCCGCCGATGAGGAGAGAAGCGCCAAACGGACGAACGCCACTGAATTGGAACAAACCAAAGCATTTTTGTTGGATCACTTTGGGTACTCATGTAATATACGGGGGCATTTTTTCAAAAAAAAATTTTGAATTTTTTAACAACAGATCCTTTATAGGGATTCCGAGCATTAGAATCCGAATCTGACCTTCATTTGGGTCAATTCCGGACCCCGGATCCGAATTCAAACAATTTTTCAAAAATTCCAAAAATTACTTTTCAGTCTCAAGATCTTCAAAAAGTGCTCATAGATTTTCTTTCATTTAAAAACCTCCATATTGAATGAATAATACCAAATAAAACTGACCCGGACTGCGTGTACTCCTGCATGACCGCAGCAACTCGGGAAACAAGCTGAAGAACATGGATCTCGTGGCCATAAAGCGTTTCGTAATCCGAAGCGATCTTCCGCGCTTTCTTCATAAGAAGCCTGCAGATTTCCCATAAAATAAAGCATAATGAAAAAAACGCCACTCACTGGGCATCCGGTCCCATGCCGCTGTAAGCACAGCCGAGGTGGTCACTCAGTTTCCCTATTTTCACCAAGGGAATGGTAAGGGACGACTGTTTGTTTTCGGTGGCAAGGACAACACAATCTCTTGCTGAAAAAATAAAAAAAATAACTTATGGGTGGAAAGGAAAGATACAGCCACCCAAATTACACCTCGAATTCCAACGGAGGGCGAACTGTTCTTGACGGCATTCAACGCATACTCAATTTGCATCAACTTCCCGGAAGGGCTATTTTTGTAAAACTTTTAAGTTTGTAACATTTTTTTTATTGATTGCGATACAATTTCGAGTAAAACAATACAAAAATGTCAAATAAAAATCAAGATTTTAGCTAAACCATTAAAGCATTCAGAAACAAAAAGTCTAAAAACCTGAATGTCGTAAGTGAAAATGAATAACGTTCGCTGCTCCCCATTTTGAAGTTTTACGATGTTAATAAGTGTATGTCGGAAGCAGAACCAATCTAAAGGCAGAACGAATTACAGTGACTGGAGAAGTCAAAAATGGACTTGGGCCGGGATAAAGGCCGGAAAATATCCCGATCCGGTCGGAAAAACTTGAAAATGTCGCTAAATGATAAACCCGACTTTGGGGCGGGTTATAATTTGATAAATTTGGAGAAAATATCCGTCTCAGCGGGGAAAAGTCAACTTAATAAAAATTAGCGCACGACTTCTTATTGAAAAAACTTAATTAAAGCAGCCCGACTTCTTATTTGAGAATTAACATTTCTGCACTTTTTGACTTTATCATCATCAAATTTTAATTGTCCAAATCTTTCGAATTTGAGCTCAAACAAAACGCCAAGAAACAAAAACAAAAAACCTGGTCCAAAATAAAGACGATTCGCTTTTTGTTCGACTCGTTTTTCGCTTAAACTGGATTTTTCCTCCTTCTATTCCTAAGGAAAGAATGTCTGTCGGTAGAGCGTCAAAAATTTTTCAGCTTAAGCAGCAAATTTATCGGAATCCAAAAATATTAGAAAGGAAAAATGGAACAAAATATGAAAATAGTTGAAATTAAAATTTGTAAATAAAACGTATGCTAAAGCTGTGAACATTTTAAAACTGATCAATCACATCGAATCTCTCTTCGATATTCGTCGTCCATCAACGGTCCCTCCTCGATGAACTGCTGACCTCTTTGGAATGAGCATGAACTGGTAGACCAACCGCTCCTCCACTTTTTGTTGTTGATTGAGCTTAAGAAAACGGACAGAATTCGAATAGACGGGCAAAACGAGTTCGAAGTTCGAACCGTTCAATTTATCAACTTCAGTATACCGTAAACGGATCGGATTTTTGGATACTTGTTTCGCAACGTATAAACGATGCGTCTTTGAAACGAAACCAGCCCCGGGAAAGACGGCATGCACTTCCATTAATTACCCTCTCTGTTGTTCCTTCTGCGTGCACCCGGCAGTGTTGCGGCGGATGCGAACACTCCTCCATCATTCAGCAGAATTGTCGGCTCACTCGAACGCCGTCGTACACCGGCACGCAATGGAAATGGCAATTGCTGGTGCTGCTGCTGCAGCAGTTGGTGATGCTGTCGATGGTACGGGTGAACTCGAGGGGTCTGACAATGAGCAGCAGCAGCAGAAGCGGAAGCAGTAGCGGAACGGACAGCAGCGACCAATTGTTGTTGGACGAGAGAAGAGAGGGCCGCCGGATGATGGGCCAACGACGGGAGAGGAGGGGGAGGAGGACGGTCAGAAGGCCGTAAAACGTTGTGAATGGCCGCCGTACTCGGAAAGAAGGCAGGAGAAATGAGGGCAGAAGTTGCTGAAGAATGGGCCTGAAGGAGTGAAAGCCATGAACCGAGGGCGGCAGTGTCAAATTCGGCAGCAAATACGCCGCATGGGTGAACATTTGTTGTCGGCACTTTGCCGAGCGATGGAGCTGAAATAAAATCAAAATAAACTTAATTCAAAAAAGGGGTAAAATCCCGAAAATTTTCATCAAGAAAATACGAGGACTGGAGTCCGGATTTAAAAAATATTGTATTATTATTATTACTAGACAAAAATTAAACAAAATATTAATGAAGGCAGGTCCCATGAGGCCCCCCTCCCCTAATCAAGTCATAGTTAGTGTACGATTGTGAAAAAAATTCAACTCTGCCATATGCCATAATCTTTACGTTTAGTGCCATTCAAAATGCAAAACTGAACCCCTTCCCCCTGCGGGAACAGGTTTTTGAATAATTATTGTAGCCTTCAAACACTGACAATTCCATTCAATCGCCTATTTATTATTTCCAGTTTTGACGGACTTTGCCTCCTCATCCCTTCTTCCCACAGATTGCCGGTCTCATCCGTCCGTGAAGCGGATGTCTCCGGGAGGAGAAAGGCGAGGAGGAAAAGGGAAAAACGTATGGAATGGGAAGAACAATTTCTCAGAAACTGTTAATGAGATTTGACATTTGCAACAGACAATGCGACAAAATATGGCAACCGGCTCTAAAACATGGCATTTATATGTAAGCAAGGGGGCGGGCGGGTCGGCGGTGCCGATAGGCGCCGCCGAGAACAATTTTGAATTTTTAATTGTCCATCGAATTTGAGCTCAAACAAAACGCCAAGAAACAAAAACAAAAAATCTGGTCCAAAATACCTAACGACGATTCGTTTTTTGTTAGACTCGTTTTTCGGCTTAAACTGGACTTTTCCTCCTTCTATTCCTAATCATTTGCAGATTAACCTTATTTTTTTATTTGGTGATCATTTTATCTAATTGCTTCAAATTAGCATTATTCGCCCAAGCCAGAATGCACAAACGAACGAAAACCTCTGCAGAACTTGAAATAGAAGAT
Organism: Globodera ellingtonae; assembly: GCA_001723225.1. Taxonomy (NCBI): domain Eukaryota; kingdom Metazoa; phylum Nematoda; class Chromadorea; order Rhabditida; family Heteroderidae; genus Globodera; species Globodera ellingtonae. The sequence goes on along the minus strand of MEIZ01000177.1, from coordinate 72,945 downwards.
TTCCCTCCCGGCGACCTTTTCCAAACTCATATAAAACTTATTCGACAAATGCGTGAGAAAATGAGCGCCCCAGTGGACACAATGGGCTGCCATATGTTGGCTGACGGGAAAGCAGACCCAAAAACTAACCGTTTCCAAACTTTGGTTGCGCTAATGCTTTCAAGCCAAACAAAGGACCAGATAACGGCTGAAGCGATGGAGGCAAGTGACAGTCAGTTCGATCTTTTCCCGGACCACTCATTCCCACCCAAATCGACTCGTTCCCGTCAGGGAAATGCCCTTTGCTCAAGAGGGACAGCACCAACTCGTCCCCACCCAACTGGACATTGTGGCAGGGCCTGACGTGAACGAGTCCGGGTTTTGGTAACGAGCTGGTCGGGAACAAATTGAGTGCTCCCGGGCGTACTCATTAAAATAAATAACCAAAGTCTCAAAATTTTAGAGATTAAAGAAAGAAGGATGCACCGTAGAAAACTTCATCACAATAACCGAGAAACGTCTTGAGGATTTATTGAAACCGGTTGGATTCTACAGGGTCTGTCTGTTTATAATAAATGTTTTTATCCGGACAAAAATGCAAGGGTTTTTAGCGTAAAGCTCAATATTTGAAGAGAGTCGCGCTGATTTTGAGGGACGAATATGGCGGAGACATTCCGAACACTTTTGAGTCTCTCTGTTCACTTCCAGGTGAAAAGACTAATCCAAATTAATTTTGTTATTTCTTTGCTTTATTTTTCAGGAGTTGGTCCAAAAATGTCAAATTTGGCCCTTCAAATAGCATTTGGCAAAGTCGAAGGAATTGCAGTGGACACTCATGTTCAATTGTTAACACTTTGACTGGTCGACCTTTTTTGTATAGGTGCACAGAATTGCCAACCGACTGAAATGGGTGAATACGAACACTCCGGAACAGACTGAACAAAGTCTGAAGGAACTGCTTCCAAAGTTTGTCATGGCAACTCATTTTTACAAATTTCTGTTATTTTTTCAAACAAAAAAATGAAAGCTACAACGAAATTCTTAGCCTAAATTGGATTGGAGTCTTAAACTCCGGCAAGCATTTTTTTTGTTGTTCCTTTTAGGAGTGAATGGGGCGCTATCAACAAATTGTTGGTTGGCTTTGGACAAACGATTTGTTTGCCTGTGCACCCCAAATGTGACGAATGCATTAGCCGGAAGCTTTGTCCATGGTCAAACAAAGCGACACACAAAAAGAAGAGATGAATATATTGGAGTTTTGGAACTATTTTTCATCAAGTTTTGTATAATTGATTTTTGTTTGACAAATTTTTATCCGTTTGAATGAAATATTTTTTCAAAATGGGAGGCTAAATTTAAGTACATATTACCCGCTTTTTTTGCCATATATATGTGTTTGAGTTCCATGTATTTTTTTTACTGATATCAGATTTGTGCTACAGCTTCCGAATTTGTCCACGCGAACAGCAATAAAATGAGTGGTCCGGAGACGTCGGGGAACAAAGTTGCGGGAGACCAAGCCAAGAAGACGGATTTGGGATCGAAGTACGCGCAGTGGGAACTGCTCGCCAAGGAATGGGAAAAACCAGAGGAGGGCGGCGGAGTTGGCACAATGTTCAAGGTTTACTCACTCTCGAACTTCCCGTTCAGTGCAGCTCAACAACAACTTTTATTAAGAAGATTTATCAAGACGCCGATGATGAGGTCGAAAGGAGCGGACTCAAAGAGTTGTGGGCGTTAATTGATCCAATTTGGAAGTTTGAAAAGGAGGAGTTGGTGGACTACATGGCTAAGCGAGTGGTATTCGAATCAGGTTATGGATAAACTCTTTTGGGGCGCGATGTTTGAATGTGTGTACTTTTGTAGAAGACATAATTGCATTTGACAAACCCTTTCAACTTGCCATAGCGTCAGGACCAAAGGACCAAGCGCAGTTGGACCGAATTCTTCAGGTTGGTTGAATTGAATTGGCGCGATGATGATTTTGTCCTGTAAATCTTCAATTTTAGTTGTTGAAAGAACGAGTTGCTCCCGGGATTGATCGACTTCATATTGTCAGCCCATTGGACAAAGATTGCACCGGTGTCATAATATTTGCGAAGTGAGGCAAAAAAGTGTTGGAGGGGGGAGGGTATAAATTATCGAAATTTGGGCTTGAACTACAAATTCCTTGGCAAAAATTGGCTTAAGAATTAAGCTAAGCAATATGGCTTTATCTTACATCTTAAAAATTATTGAAATTACTTTGTGATGACAAACATTTTCTTTCAGGAGTCGTCTTAAACAACTTGAACTCAAGGCGTTGTTGGCTGAAGACAAATTCCTGTTCCGTTATCGGTGTCTTTGCAAAAATATTCCCCGGGAAGTCAAAGCGCGAATAAGCATCCCCATGATCAAAGTGCGTCTCGGACACAAATACGTTTATTTTTCATTGGAATTACTTCAGGTTCTAAAAGGTTCAAATGTCAAATTTTGTCCTCTCATTGGAACGGCTTCGAGTCATGAGAAATTGTTCCATCTGAACACCGACTTCAAATTGATCAATGAGTGCAAACCGGTCCATTGTTCCGTCGTTGACGCATTTGAGAGAAGAGGCACCGTTTTTTCTGACATTAGCAAACATTTACCTTCTTTTTAGGCCTTGCTCATCTTGTTCGAAGTCATTTGTATTATGGTGAGTCGCTTGAATTAACTGGGCCCTCGTTTCTCCTCTTTCTTTTCTCGCATCGTTCTTTTGTCGTAACTTTTCATGAATCCAGAAACAGTGTTCCTAGTTATCAAAATATAAATTTAAAAGCTTTAGAGAAAATTAATTTTTTTTTTCTATTTGTCATTTAAATCTTTTACATTACAGACTTAAGTTTAAAAAATGTAGAAGAACAAGATATAAAAGAACTAGAGGAAAAAGCTTGTATTGAAGGGGTTGATCAGATTATCAAGGACGAGTTTTTAAAAATTATAGAAGATTTGGAAAGTTTTTGAAAACACCGGGCTCGATCGGACTCCCGCCAGCCATCTCATAAAATTTATTTTAAAAATCGCTTACAAAACAAGGCAATTATCCGCAAATTCTGTTTTCAGGTCTCAACTGTCCAATTGTTGGCGACAAAAAATACGTGAAGGCTCACTTGGCGCCTCACACTGTGTTGTCAACGACAATTTCCCCAAACGCGATGACCGCTTTGTCACTACGCAAGAACGACTTGCGTAAAATGCCGATGTTTATGCATCGCACAGTTGTGCACGTACCGCTGGGCAAATGTGGTGACAAAACTGAATTGATCCGAGCCGAAATGCCCCCGTTTTTTGTGCACGCGCTGAAACGACTTCATCTTCTCAAAAAGTGATGAATGGAATTGGCCCCCTCCCCCCCTCTTTACGCCCTGAAGATGTTGGCCGGCCGTCCCCTTACATTTTTGTTCCATTTTTGACGTTTTCAAATTGTTTTCAGTCAGTTTACATTTCTATTACCAATTAAAGACAGAGCAGATTTATTTCAAAGTGTTGTTCTAAGTACAGAATCTGTATTTCCGTTTCTCTTTGCTTCCAAAATGTGCCGAAGAAACAATGCATTCTTTCCAGCGCAAAATGTCAATCCTTGTGGACTTACGGCTCTCCTCCAGTGATGTTCAAAAGTGTGTTTTACATCGGCGAGTGCCGTGCCGCACAATTTTGTTCTTTTGCTGTATTATTGATCGGTTGGATTTTTGGACCCGCCGGCGATGGATTGTACTTTTACGCAAGCGACTGAAACTTGTCGACGGTTCAGTGAGTTTGGGGGCGTCTTTGTTCTGTTTTTATGTTTCCGTTTTCGGGCTTCGCTTCTCAGGCTGTCCGTCCGCCCGTCGCCGACGGATTTGCACATCGATAAACGATGGTG
>MEIZ01000177.1:58099-69055 GCA_001723225.1 Globodera ellingtonae | reverse complement strand
GTCCTCAGAGGTCGCGAATCCATTGGAATTTTCTTAATAAATACTCTTCCATTTTCAGTCCTCCAAATCGAAACCGGTTCGCTCTGCTTGCTTTTCCTTCCTTTATTGAGCTTTTTTTTTTTGCAAATCGTTCAGAGCTTTGGCGTCTCTCCACGCTTGGAGGTGCCGCTTCCGCGATGGGATTTTTCAGTCCACAATTCGTACGCAAATGCAAATACGCTTAGTTTTGCTGACCGATCAACTTTATTTACTTCTGCATCTCCCGTTCCAATTCAGACTCAATATGCGTTCATGATCTCCGTCAAACAGCTCCGTTTGGCCTTTCTGGTCGGTGACCCAGTGCTGGTTTCCCGTTGCTTCCTGTACATTTCACTTGCCTTTGCCCAAAAGGGATGCTACCGGACCGCACTCAAAATTCTGAGGCTTGTTTGTTCGTTCGAACCAAGCAATTTCAACATGTTCGGCTTGACTTTAGGCAAGAATGGGTCAGAGGCAAGGCGCTCGGGTCCACGTTTTTGCTCAATTGCGCTCGAGGCGTCTGGTCGACTATAAAATGGATGATGAAAAACAGAAAAGTTGCTCAACGGATGGCGAATTGAAATGATCTTTTTATCTTCACTTTATTTGTATGCTAAAGTTGTGAACATTTTTAAAACTGATCAATCACATCGAATCTCTCTTCTATTTTCGTCGTCCATCGACGGTCCCTCCTCGATGAAGTTTGGGTCTACTGACCCCTTTGGAATGAGCATGAATTGGTAGACCAACCGCTGGCCCTCCACTTTTTGTAAAATGCCTCTAAACAACAAAAAGCCATCATTTTTTGGATCATTCCCAGCAAACAAACGCAAACCTTTGGTAATAGTATCTAAAAAAGGAATTGAAAGGCACAACGGGCCCGCTAATCGCTTACCTTAGTGCACGTCCCATTGTCTCGTAATTCATCCCGGGTTTGTTTTTATGAACGCCCCACAATTTGGACACCTTGAACATTGCGAATGCGTTACCCTCTTTCATTGTCTTGGACTTACGATTTTGGAGTCGATCAGCTTGAAAATGCCTGAAAATTTCTGAGCCCAAATTTTTAAATTTTCACAAAGAACAAACGTTTTTCCTCGTCCAGCCATTTGATGTAACGCGGGCAATAATCCTTGCTCGACAAAAGGTGCAATAAACTAAAATTATGAACGCATTTATTTTTTTGCTTTTATGCTTAAACAATTGCGCTTACAATTCCCACAAATAGGTCACATGGCCTGAAAATTTGAAGACATTACACCAACAATTGCATATGTTGATATTGAGCTTAAGAGAACGGACAGGATTCGAATAGACGGGCAAAACGAGTTCAAACCGTTCAATTTATCAACGTCAGTATACCGTAAACGGATCGGATTTTTGGATAATTGTTTCGCAACGGATAACCGATGCAACCCCGCGGGGAAGAGAGGGGAGGGAAAGTCTTTGAAACGAAACCAGCCCCGGGAAAGACGACGTGCACTTCCATTAATTACCCTCTCTGTTGTTCCTTCTGCGTGCACCCGGCAGTGTTGCGGCGGATGCTGCGAACACTCCTCCATCATTCAGCAGAATTGTCGGCTCACTCGAACGCCGTCGTACACCGGCACGCAATGGAAATGGCAATTGCTGGTGCTGCTGTTGCAGCAGTTGGTGATGCTGTCGATGGTACGGGTGAACTCGGGGGGTCTGACAATGAGCAGCAGCAGCAGCTGTAGCAGTAGCGGAATGGACAGCAGCGACCAATTGTTGTTGGACGAGAGAGGAAAGGGCCGTCGGATGATGGGCCAACGACGGGAGAGGAGGGGGAGGAGGACGGTCAGAAGACCGTAAAACGTTGTGAAGAGCCGCCGTACTCGGAAAGAAGGCAGGAGAAATGATGGCAGAAGTTGCTGAAGAATGGGCCTGAAGGAGTGAAAGCCATGAACCGAGGGCGGCAGTGTCAAATTCGGCAGCAAATACGCCGCATGGGTGAACATTTGTTGTCGGCACTTTGCCGAGCGATGGAGCTGAAATAAAATCAAAATAAACTTAATTCAAAAAAGGGGTAAAATCCCGAAAATTTTCATCAAGAAAATACGAGGACTGGAGTCCGGATTTAAAAAATATTGTATTATTATTATTACTAGACAAAAATTAAACAAAATATTAATGAAGGCAGGTCCCATGAGGCCCCCCTCCCCTAATCAAGTCATAGTTAGTGTACGATTGTGAAAAAAATTCAACTCTGCCATATGCCATAATCTTTACGTTTAGTGCCATTCAAAATGCAAAACTGAACCCCTTCCCCCTGCGGGAACAGGTTTTTGAATAATTATTGTAGCCTTCAAACACTGACAATTCCATTCAATCGCCTATTTATTATTTCCAGTTTTGACGGACTTTGCCTCCTCATCCCTTCTTCCCACAGATTGCCGGTCTCATCCGTCCGTGAAGCGGATGTCTCCGGGAGGAGAAAGGCGAGGAGGAAAAGGGAAAAACGTATGGAATGGGAAGAACAATTTCTCAGAATACTGTTAATGAGATTTGACATTTGCAACAGACAACTAGCTGAAGTTGTTCAAGAATGGGTAATCCGAAACCATTTACGGACATTTGGAGAGAAGTTGAGTCAAAATTTGGATGAAAGTTACACAGTCCATTATTCGGAGGGTATCCAGGGCGGTTTAAAGTTATCTGATATATCCGAGTGGGCCGGTTAAACTGTAAACAAAAACCAACCCGCACAGCTTGAGCCGACGCACTCTTTGTTGACGAACGGAACATGGAACACATTTTGAGGTGCGTCTGTTGAACCTGTTGACGTCGACGAATTCTCAGAACATGGCGGGAAAAAGGAGGAAGAAGAAGAAGAGGATTCATTGTGAACAAATGCATTCATTTCATGTCCAAGACCTGATTAGGGGTAAAAAAATGATGTCAAGGGTTGAAGGCGTTGACTCAACAAGACCAACCCGAGTCGGGGCTGGACGAGCTGGACGGACTGCTCTTCAGCAAATGCGACAAATGAATGTTCTGCCCAGTGGAGAATGGATTGTTGATGGTGTTGCTATGTGACAATGATTGCAAGTCCCGCCCGAACATTTGTTGGCAAAGATACAAATTTGTTTCAAAGTTTTTCAAGCAGGTCAACCCGACGGAGTCGTTGGGAGAAAACTGAAAATTATTTGCAATCAAACTCCACCCTCTTCTGTCCAAAATCTTCAGGTTATACCGCCTGTCCTCTGAATTGCGTGTCCAGACAGGCGGGCGCTGAAGTCCTTCGTGTGGCCAACTGTTCGGCAAATCGCGCAAATGTTTCGGCGTTAGATGCAGCACAGTCGCCGTTAATTCTGGCAAATGCCGACGGATCGAGCAACGTTGGCGGCGGCTTCCGCGGCACCGGTCGAACGATCCGTTGCTGCTCCTCCATTCCATTTCCCCCAAGTCCTTCTTCGGATTCTTCACCGCCGTCGTCGTCGCCATTGTCACCATTCCGACGATGTTGTTCCAAACAGTCGACATGTTGAACATTGGCAATGGCACTCCTTTGTGTCTGTTCGCTTCTCGCAGCCAGTGCATAATCGGAATAATGACGGCCCGTCAACAGCAAGGCGTTCAGAGTGGAATTGTGATGGGTTGTAAGTTCCATCGTCGCTACTAGACGGCGGTGGTGGTCATTTTCTAAAATTTGCATATTTAAAAAAAAAGAGAGAGTAGGAATCTGTTCAAGTGTAACTGAACTATTGAAAAAATTGTGCGTCGTGTGGTGAGGACGGAAGGTGAAAGAAAACGTAGGTGAAAGCCAGGAGTATCTATCATCGTCGGCGTGGTCGTCGCCCTCATCACCCGGCAGTTGTTTGCGAAGTCATTCACCACTTTCCCCTGCCGCTGCTGTCCAGCCGACGACGACGTTGATGATGCTGCTGCTGCTGTTGTTCCTCCCTCCTGCCTACCGCTACCATCCGTCGTCCACTCCCTCCTGCGCATTTCCAAATGGTTGAACAACAAAAAAAAAGTTCAAAAGCGTGCAGCACGCACAGTGTCGTGACTGACCGCCCCCAACCCTCACGCACTTTCACCACCAGCAGCTGCTGCCCGCTGCCCCGCCCCCTGTTGAGATCGCGCAGTCCGAGTGTGAGGGGTGAGTGACCAAAGGACCGATCACCCGCGTCCTCCTCCTCCCCCTTCCTTCTTCCCATTCATCCCCATCACTTTCACCCCATTCCGTCCCATCCCCACTGCTGATCTTCATCATCATCCGACGTCACCGGACTCCTCAACCCTCAATCCGTCCGCTAAAAGAAGAAAAACAAACAGTACTCCCCCATCCCATTCCGTTGTTTGCAATTTTATAGACGGAAACAAACTTACACGGACTCGCCCTGTTTCCCCATGGCCCCGGGTCGTTGGAGTGCACAGTTTGGCCCGTAAGAGGTCATCGCGAGCACCAAACACAACAATGAACGAAGAAGATGGCTCATCACCTGCTCCATCTTCCTCACTTCGGTCCGGTTCCAACAGCAACGGAAGGCCAAAGGTTTCGACCTGTGCCGAAAACACACAGTCCAACAACACGCACTCGGCAGGACGACCGAACAAAGCATCCAACGAAATGCGGAAGAGTGTACCTGAACAAAGAGAATGCCATTCCAATGAATGAATGAACTGCTCGATCGGGTGGAGGAACAAACGAACCTTTGTTGGTCATCAAAAAGGCAAAATTGTTGAACAGAACAGGCCGACGTATGACGCATTCGTTTTGAAACGGTAAAGCAAAACGGCTGAGCAATGCGAACGAATTGTTGTTGTGCGATTGGTACGAAAGCAAAAGGAGGGAATTGCCACCCGTTGAAATGATCAAACGGTCGTGGCCAATCGGAGTGGGCGAGTCAAAGAAATGCCCGTAGGGGCAAACAGAGAAGGAACTGATCTAAAATAAAATGGCACACAAATCAGTCTCTCGAGACAAAATAGCAAAAAAAAATGTTGGCAATTCGTCGTTTGCACTTACAACGCGCCCATCGATTGGTCGAAGCAATTGAATTTGGCCCTTCACTGAAAGGGCAAGACATGCTCCGGCAAAAGAAATTGGAGCAGCAAAAATGGGCGAATCGGCGCGTTGCAGCCACACAACGCATTGGAAATTCTAAAAATGTTGTTTGACCATTGTGGAAAATTAAAAAATTCCATTTTAAAAATCTGCGAATTTTCATCAATTTCTGTCCGATGCCCCTCATTCACCTTACAAATGGCAACAATGAACGCTCCCAACGTGCCGAACACAATCAGCGAGTTGATAAGCAGCGGATTCGTGCGCAAAAAGCCGTGTCCGCAAGCGTCAAATTTGACAACTTTTTTGGTCTGCACGTTCAGTTTCCAAACCCATCCGTCGTAGCTGCCCCAAAACAGCTCATTCGTTTTGGCATCAAACGCCGGCGTCATTCGAATCTCCGAACCACAATCGACGGTCACAACAGCGGTACCTTTCGCGTCGGGTTGGGCGACGTCGAAAACGTACAAACGCCCGGCAAAACCACCTTTAAACGATGGGAATTGAAGTTAAAAAAGCGTGGATTTCAAGCAGTTCAATGGGTGGGATTTGTTCAAAAAATAAAATGATTAATTAACTGACCAAAGGCAATATATTTTGTGCCAACAGCGGAAACGCCAGCCTCAAAACGGTCTTCGGCGTAACGGATTGAAGTCATAACCGTGCCCGTAGAAAGTTGAACGCCCTTCAGAATGCCGGAATGTGACGCCGCATAAACAATTCTGAGCAAATTCCATTAAAAAATAACCTTTTTTTTAATTATTATAATCAAAACGACGAACCCTTCGTGACAAATTGGCGTTCCATCGATGCATTTCCCCAAATTTTCAGCCCATTTCTGCTCAACTTTGAATTTGCATGACGCTATTTGTAACATTCGGCCTGAATTTGTTTGTTCTTCTTCAAAAACGCGTTCATTTGGCTTTATCATCAATGAAAATCGGTTCAGAAAGTGTCCGAGCGTATTGCGTTCATCCAACAGAAAACGCAAAGTGTCCATGCCATCGGCGGATGGATTTGTTTTGTTCAACAGAAAAGCGATTTCGGCAGCTTCAATTGACTGAAATCGAATTTATAATTAATTATAAACTAACAAATAAATTGACAGAAAAATTGACCCCAATGCCCAAAGTGCGCAGAGATTTGCGCGTTGAGACCGAATCCGTCAAAATCGCAAAACGATCCTCGAGAAATTGTTGCAGAGAAACTTCGTCACGATATTTTGACATAACAAATTGCCTCAAAAATTGTTCGTTGACCTTTCCTAAATAATTCAAAATTTGTTTATTTAAAATCATTTTTATAAATTTGGACTGACCATTCTCTGTAAGTCGCGCGCTTTTGCCGACATTCCAAAATGTTCGGGTTGGCCACTGAATTTTGGGAAGTTTTGAGCGAATTTTGTGCTCCGATACGGCGGACGACCCGTCGACATGGTCAGCAAAAAGGAAACGGCAATTGTCGACATAAAGCAATTTGCAAAAAACAATCTCCGAAAGTGCGGCCATCACTTCGTTTTCTGTCGCAAAATTGGGCAAAATGCTGTTCGGTTTGTTCTTAAAAAAATTTAAGAAAGTTTTTTTGAAGTTTTTTATAATTATTTTCACACCCTTCCATGAACAAAAATGCACTGTTTTCCGTCGGGACAATTCATTGAAAAGGCAATGTCCCCCGTGGATGTCGGCACGTTCAGTTGCTGCTCCTCAAAGTTGATGATACAATTTCGGCCGTGCACCAACAGAATGCCATCGTTTGAAATTTGAAGACCGGTGTTCAGCAACGGCACTCCGATGGGCGTTAAATTGGGCGGATATTTTCTAAAATAAAAAACATATTTTAAACATATTCAAAAATAAATTCCGCGGACGCTTTTCGGCTCCGCGCCAGCGATCAGAAAAATTAAAAAGTTTTACTCGCTGTCGGACGTTTTGAACCGGTGAATGGAGGCCCAGCAGCTGACTTCAGTAAGTCCATAAACATTGTACACGGACATTGGACATTCTTTCGTATAATAATTCTTCATCAAATTCAATGGGAAATTGTCGCCTCCAATGAGAAGTGTGTCAATCAGAGAATTTCGGCCAAAAATGTGTTGCAAAATGTCCGTCGACAGACATTGGAGCACCGCTGGCGTAAGCTGAAGATGGACGACGGTAAGCCAAAAATGTTCAATTTTCAAAAAAAAAACAATTCTCTCATTAAAATGACAATAAAAAAACACCTGAACAAAGGACAGACGGAAGTCGCGCAGAATAATGCGTGAAACAGAACCAATCCAACCAGCAGACGGCGGCGGTATCAAAAGTTCACACCCAACGCTTAAGGCAACAAACAGTTCGACCATCGACGGGTCGAAATTTGTTTGAGTTGCATAAAGGACGGTCGAAGAAGCGGACAGCGAAAACCTTTCTCTAAAAAAGACTCCTCCAAAAATTGGCATAAAAAAAGAAGCGTAAAAGCACACATAAAATCCTCAACGTTCGGCATGATTGATGAGAATGGCACCAAAACGACCTTCGGAATGCCTGTTAAGTGATACTTTTTGGCATGATTACGAAGCACCCAAAGGGAATACCGGTAGAGCCGGAAGTTTGAATTGCATATAATATTTCCTGCTGCTCCATGACGAACATGCCGGTGTCACCGGCCTCATTCTTCAAATGGCCAATCTTCAATCGTCCAGTTTCAACAAAAACAGTGTCACGAAACGCGTCTTCGTCAAGCGGCACCGATGCATCAAACAGCGCAAATTTAATACGAAATAGTGCAAATCGCTCCTCGAGATAATTGGATGGGCCCGGTTCAAAAATGGCAAAAGCATTTCCCGTCTTCACAACACTAAAATTGAAAAACCCATGGGAAAATGGATGAAATATTTTCCATCTGCCGACACAAAATTTGAAATATTCAACAAAACGATATCAAAAAGTAAAAAAACAACGCACCCAATAACCATCGAAACCAAAAAAGCGCTTTTTGCCGCGACTATGGCGACAACGCCTTTTGCACTGCTTGCACAAGTCGGCAACCGGAATCGTTCAATTGTTGTGCTTATTTCCAACGCATCGTCAAATATTTTCGACGAAAGAATGTTTGACTGAAGGCAACCATTCCGGTCAAAAAAGAGTTCGTTCACTCTGAATGATTTGTGAATGCAAAAAGAGCATTTGGAAAGCATGGGACGACCTTAACACACTTTAAGACGCAAATTTACACGATAAAACAAAAAAAAATGTAATAAAATTGTGTGCTATTATGCTATAATCTCCATATACAATACAATTAACAACATTGTGAATGGTTTATATTTTTTCAACAATTTGAAAAACATCAAAATGGTGATTGATATGGGGACATTCTTGCAGTCGCCACTTTGAGAACAAAGCACCGGACTTCTCGTTTAAAGCTCCGAAAAACACTCGTTTCACGCGAACATGCACCAACGCCATGGCACCTGCAATTTGTGACAGTAAACGTCATGTTGAAAGTGGACAACACCCACACATTGTACAGGGCTCGGTTGCTAAAACAGCATAAAAACCTAAAATTTAAGAATTGTAAAAAAACAGTGAAAAATATATAATCATTTACCCGTTGCCAAATATTGTGCCGATTTTTCATTGCTTTCCTTCGCTTGTTTAGCCGACAAACTTTCAATGGCGTTCATCACCGAATGCGCCAATGGCCTTTCGTTTGAGTGCGTCCCCTCGGCAACAATTCGATCATTTTGTGGGTCATAAAACAGAGCACCTAAAGCTATTACTATAGCTAACGCTAAAAATAAAATTGGGCGGGACTGAAGGCAAGGGCGTACCTAGAGCCTTTTTTCGGGGGGGGGGGCTAATTTGAAAAAAAGTCAATCTTTAAAGGTGCTTTTTTGGATTTTATGGCATTTTTCTTAAGCAATTTTTCCGCAAAAGTTCAATTTGAGTAAATTTTTTAGAATTTTTGTTTAAAATTTTGTAAAAATTTCAAAAAGTTGCCGCTTTTCAAATTTTTCAAAATTGCAAGTTTTTTTAGGGAGGGGGGTCGACGGTGCCGATAGGCGCCGCCTGAGAAAATTTTGAATTTTTGACTCAGTTAAGAAAATTTGTCTAAAAATTACAATATTTTGCAAAAGAAAAGGGTCCCTCCCCCCTTTGGTTTATTTTCTCAAAAAAAAATTTTATGGGTCCACCCATGACTGAAGGTGAACCTTTTAACTGTTCAGCGTGGACAAAAAGCTCGTTCAAACGTGCACTTTCTGACTCGGAGATCAGTGTCCCGTTGATGATCGATTCCAACTTTACGTCCTTATGGAATGACATGGGCCATTTCTCTCTGAACAGGTGCAGTTGTGCTCTGCCCCGTGGTTTTCGCCTTGGAATCAGCCGAATGCTCAATTCCGGTTCTTCGCCGAGTACTTTTTCAATCGCAATTTGTTCGTCATTAGCAATGCTCGTCGTACCAATTTTAACCAACACATCGGTCCCATTAATCCGCTTTAAATGATCAAATTCGGCAGGGAGCGGAGGCAAAACACGCAACAACGCCGAAAATAGTCTAAAAGAGATTAATGTGAATTTGTTTTCTTTTTCACGCACAACGAAATTAGGGAACTTTTTCGAATGCATTTTAATCAAAGTTTTGTCAAAATTACAATAAACGCCATCCAATCCAAAAACCTTTTATTGGAAACTTTGAGAATAAGCCCTTCGATAAAATCAATGCAATCACTTCGAAGTGACAAAGGCAGAATTGGATGAATAGCAAAGCTGAAAATTAAACTATTCGGAACTTTTTATTTAAAAGTAAAAAACAAACGAACATTCAAACCTTCTCAATCTCGGAATTTTTGTGAGTTTTAAGCTGTGAACTTGTTCATTACGAAACTCCCCTGTTTCATGACTAGTATTCAACATCTAAAGGGATTAAACATTGAGATTATACCGTTTTAGCCTTGAAAATTTTTCAGTTTTGCACAATATCCGCATATTTTAAACATTTTTTCTTTGTTGGCTGAAGTAAAAAGAGAACTGATTGTTCAAAAAAAGGTTTAAAGAGTAATTTCACCAACCAAACTTCTAAGCAAGTCTTTCAACAGGAATAATTAAAGCTTTTATGAATTTATCTTTTTTTAAATGTTAAAAAAAAAATCATTTTTATGACATTTAATTTTAAAAAAATATTTTTGACATTTCGTCGCTTTGACATTTTGCGGAGAAGCGGAACAAAATAACAAAAATGTTAATGTTAATTTGTAAGCGAAAAAAAATATTTTTTTTTTGTTTCTTTTTTGCTTTCATTGCCTTTGGTGGTAAAAAAATTTTACTTCCCCTAAGGCGTTGCTTTTTCAAACTCCAATATGTACTTTTTTCAGATTTAAAACTCAATGTGTTTGAAGGAATGGGGTTTCCTTTTTTGATGGATGTTGAGCATAATATATGTACATAGATGATCTTTGGGGCAAAAAAATTGCAACGAGTTTGTTTAAAACTTTTTATCACGATCACCGATGATTACCTATCAATCGTGCTCCATCCTTTTTGCTGCCGTAACTGTGTACATATTGTATGTACAGGTGAAGGAAAAGATAAAAAATGTGTGTTGCTTTTCTATTTGTTGTTTACCTTTTTTATACAGTGGGTTGGTTGTTGTGAATAAATGAATCAGTTTTCCCATCCATAACCAAAAACAAGTTCTCGGGGATCGTACATCAAAAACAGTCAGATTTTGTTGAGGGAACGCGTCATAATCATCATTATTCATCCAAAAATTCGCACATATCAAAAAGCTGTCTCTTATACACATCTAGATGTGTATAAGAGACAGATTGTCGGCTCACTCGAACGCCGTCGTACACCGGCACGCAATGGAAATGGCAATTGCTGGTGCTGCTGTTGCAGCAGTTGGTGATGCTGTCGATG
>MEIZ01000177.1:36168-51032 GCA_001723225.1 Globodera ellingtonae | reverse complement strand
CACCGGCCAAGGCCGTAGCCAGGGGGGGGGGGCTGGTGGGCAACAGCCCCTCCCCCCGAAAAAATTTTTAAGGCCCCCTCCCGAAAATTTTTTTGTAAGACAAATAACCAAAGAGGGGGGGGGGGGACACTGTAATTTTTGGACAAATTTTCTTATCAAATTGAGTCAAAAAAATTCAAAATTTCTCCGGCCGCGCTTATCGGCACCGCCGGGCCCACCACCCCTTAAAAACAGTATTTTTAAACCGCGTGCAATAAAATCATCCAAAAATGCACCCCTAAAGATTGTCCCTTTTTTTCAAATTAGCCCCCCCCCCCTCTCGAAGAAAAGGTCTGGCTACGCCTTGCCACCGGCCGACCGCACATAAAACAAATTGAATGTTCCCTTGCAGGTTCTGGGCCTCTACGGCATGATCGTCTCATTGCTGCTTAGTTCTTCGTAGAATGAATGAATGCAAATCGCGTGAACACTGCTGTCTGATTATTATTATTCCTGTGGTTTATTCACATAATCTCCTGTAATGTTTTCAATTATGTCTCTTCATCATTCTCAATGGCGGCACGGCACCCTTCTCCCGTATTCGTTTTGTTAATTACTCGTCAAATTGTTTAATTCCCAAGGGCAAAAAACGAAGCCGTTCCCGTCCATATCGTTCCTCCCCCTCCTCCTCCTCCTCCATTCTTCTCAGTCTCGCACATAAAGGTGGATTGAATTCGGCACAATTTGTGTTGTGAGTTGTGTGGAGTGGCAAAAAAAAAAAGTCGTAAAATTGCCCATCCCATTGTCCCCTATTGCGAATTTTGTTTCCTGCACAAAATTGGACACAGCGAGGGGTTTTTGTCCTGTCTCTTATACACATCTAGATGTGTATAAGAGACAGGAGTTAGGCCCCTTGACTCTCTCCGCCACTTTTTGATTGTCCACACGAATCCACTGCTGCAGGGGACAAATACTGCCGGTTTTGGAAGAGAAGGCGGCGGTTCACATCAATGGCACGACCAAACAAACCCCAAATTTCCTTCGTGTTCGGTTCGAGCACACCCCGCGAGCTGTCCCATCACGTCGACGACATTGGCAAAAAGGGACTGAAAGCGCGGCTCGGGGAGGCAGGGAAGGAAAAGCGAGACCTCCTCTATTACATGAGGCAGGCGAAGTCCACTGAAGCAAGAGGTGGTCTTTCTCGTCGTGCGTTTTTAGAATGAGCAATGAACAACAACAGCACATTAGCACACAACATAATTGGTATTTTCAGAACCAAAAGGGACGGCGCGAGGGTACGCCTTCGGCTCCTCCACTCCCCGATCACTCTCTCACATGGGCAAAGTGCCACGAGACCAGCGCGTATATGATGCAAAATTAGTGAAAGAAAAAGGCATGGAGGGGGTACGAACATCAACGACAAATCCACAGTTGGCTGGCACACGACTGAGTGAGCGAAGAAGCATTAAGCTGGGGGGACGCAACCAATGAATGGAGGGGAACCCCTTTTACAGGAAGGGAAATGGGTCGTTCTGTGTCAACAGAATCGCGCAACGATGCAGATGAGGCGGCGTCCGAGCCCGACATCGTGCAGGACAGAATGGTCGACTTTTCACGAAATAGCATAAGAGCGAGTGCAAAGGTTGCGGCAGTGGCCACGAAGAAGGACAGCACGGCGATGGAGAAGGACAGGGGAAGGGTAAGAACCCCCCCAGGGATGTAACCGAATGCCAAAAAAAGTCCGGTATCCGGAATTCCGGCTCCCAAAAAAAATGTCCGAAATCTCCGGCATGCCGGACCCAAACAATTAATTGAAAGGTACAAAAACAATCATTTTCAAGACGAAGGCAAAACGATCGACGGGATCTTCTACGCCGGTTAGGAAGAAAACCAGCACAATGCAGCAGCCGGAGAATGAAGTGCAAAGAGATCACGAAGGGAAGGAGGACAGAACGTGGGAAACAGTCGATGAACTGTCCGCTCAGCACGACTCACTGACACTGAACCAAGAAAAGGGAAACGCTGATTTTGAGATGGAAGAAAACAAAATAATGGAAGAGTAATCACAAAAATATTCTTCACATTACTCATTTCTCGTTGAAACTATTTTTGCGGACCCGGCCGTTCTGGCGCGATCAACCATAACCAGGGTTACGATTCGTCCTTGGGACAGTCCTTAATTTTGAAATTTTAATGAAATATTCATATTTTGGCATTATGTAAATTTTTATATTTACATTTTGGATGAATTTTCTCAACAAAAATTGTTCAAATTTTCTTAAAAATGTTAATCGCCCGTATTTCTGAAGGATTTCCAAAGTCAATTTGCTAATCTATAGGTTGAATGAAATGGAGAATAGCGACTCAACACTTGGAGAGGCTAACAAGAATGAGGAGAAGGCGAGAACAGAGAGTTTGCTGACTCTTGCCGAAGCAAATTGGTTTCACGGGGTCAGAACAAACCCAACATTTGATCAGGTCGGACAAATGAAATTGTTGGTAATTGTCATTCAACAACGGTTTCATATCAGTTTTTAGCTCCAGCACTTGTTGGTCGACTGCTGTCGTCGACTAAATGCAATTCACAAAGTTCATTACCTTCCCGGTGTGCTGAAAGAAGACGAAGCGGAGTCCAAACCGTCCATCGAAAGATTCTCGCTCCAGTCTCGCCTGGAACATGAAAGTCTGTCGGCGGTGGTCACTCTTTGCGGGCAGAAAGTCGTCCAAGCTGAAGTTTGCATAAAAGCGAACCCCCCACAAAATGCTGTCTTCTTCATTTAGGTATCACTGAAATACGCAAAGAGTGCGTCCGGTTTCTATCGAGCGACTGCGCAACCGGAATTCCATTGGAAAATGGTCGGTTTTTTTTTGTTGGAAAAGTTGACGAGTGAGTTCGGTGATGATAGGATTTCAACTTTATTGTGAGGATCAAAATTCCTTAAAAAATCCATTGAATTTCGTTTGGGGTATGGGGACGAATTTGGCAATGTCAGCGAAAGCCATTGGTTATGTCCATTCTTTTGTTTATTCGTTTTCGATTCTTTTTGAATAAAGTCGCATTTCCAGCAACAACTATTGGATGCTGCCAATGCAATTGTGCGTGCGCTGCAATCGCTTTGCCAGGTGTGTTAATGACGTTTCCAAAATTAGAGTTTTGGATGGAATGTGGCCCGGGTTTTGTTGATTTTTTGGCAATCCTGCAGAATGGGGATCCCTACTTCATACTTTGTTATTTGAGCTAAAAATTTATATCCGGGGGGTTTCAGGGGTGCTGATCACGAATCTGACCTTAGATTTTGTCAAATCTTTGATTTTGTCTAAGATTTTTTATCAATTACTTGATTTTGGTAATAGCCCTCGTTTTCAAAAAACCCTATTCTTTTGCAAAAACAAACAACCAAACGCATTAATTTGGATTTTTAGATACCAGATTTGAATTGTACGCATCAGAAAACCCCGGAAAACGACCTTRTTCAATATTTATTGTAAGATTTAGAAAATCGATTTTTTTAAGAATTCGAATTCGGGTCCGGGGTTCGAAATGGGCAAAATGGAGGTCAGATTCGGATTCTACGTCCCAGAACAGCCCTAAAAACGATTTTCTACGACTTTATAAAATGTTTCCATTTTTTGAAAAAAAAATTTGGGATCCCCATTCTGCAGGATTGCCGATTTTTTCAAATAGAGTTGGGGTAACCTGACGTCCCGGTTGAGATTTTCGAGGACAAAGACACCCGGCAAAATTTTTTCAGGGGGGGGGGCGGTTAAACTAAAAATCCCGGAAATTTTGCATTCGGGGGCGAAAACCTTCGAACAAAAATTTCGTGAAATTTTTTGATCTTTATTCGATTGATTTTTCTCCTTAAAGGGCCGCAAGAAATATGGCGAATGTGTGCAGAAAGGGTGCGCAACTGCGGACGACGAGACGGATTTGCACCAATTTATTCTTTCCGTCTTCAACGCCGTCAAAGTTGACATCAAAAGGGCCCGCTTAGCTTTGACAATGTATTGAATTGAATTGAGAGGGGGGGGGGGGGTTTTTTTTCAAAAAAAAAAGCAAAGAAATTGAAAGGGTAAATTTTCGAGGATTATTGTGCCCTCCTTAAACGAGAAACATTTAGTGCAATTTTTGCAGTTTTGGGCAAGGCTAAAAAACCATAGGGGCGACCCTATTGTTTTGCACTTTTTACAATTTTTTGATCAATTTTCTTAACAAATTGCCATCAAAAATCAAAAAATTTAGTTTTGGGGATCAATTTTCCTGACAAACTGTCAAAATGCTGATTTTTTAGTACAAAACAAAACGCACAATTTTAGGCCGAAGAAGAAGTCGCTGGTGGAGCTGTGCAATTTCCATCCGATCAAAAGTTTCGTGCCGCCCCTCCCCCACGACATTTTGCTGTCCTTTTACCTTTCGTCCGCCAAAATTGTTTGCGCCGCTTACCAGGTCGCCTCGGCAAACGGACGACGCATTGGCGGCGTCGGCGTTAGCAGCACACAACAAACAGTGACGGTGTGAAAATAGGAAAAGCATTGCATTAAAATTAGAGTAGGCTGCCGGGACCGGGCTTTTTAGGGAAAACCGGGACCGCGGGATTGAGAAAATTTAAAAACCGGGATTTAGGTAAGGGGAAAAATTGATCAAATCCCGGTCAAAAAAACCGGGAATAATGGTCAAAAACAAAGATTTGAAATTTTGAGAAAACCCCGGGATTTTATAAGGGGGAAATTCAGTCCCAAAATTGGAGACTTCAGTACCAGTCCCGGTCCCGACCTACTCTAATTAAAATTAGCGATCCGGATTTGAGGGAGGACTCTGATCACAATCGGATTTGGCAATTCGATTTATCCATTTTTTATGATCACAGATTTTCCAAGCGGAATGTCTCGTGCCACGTCTGGTAGACATTGTCCATTTGCTCAACTCGGCATTCGCCATCGCGCACAACTTCACCTCCAACTTTTGCCTTTCCATTGCGCGCACTGAACTGTGATGATAACCGACAAAAATGTGTGGACCCTATAAAAATGCTTTGTTTTTTTTAAATTGCCGACAATTGATGATAAAATGATCTCAATGCTTTAATGTACAAAAATTTTCTCCTTTTTTGGGTCTTCCGTTCCCCTCAAATATTTG
Organism: Globodera ellingtonae; assembly: GCA_001723225.1. Taxonomy (NCBI): domain Eukaryota; kingdom Metazoa; phylum Nematoda; class Chromadorea; order Rhabditida; family Heteroderidae; genus Globodera; species Globodera ellingtonae. The sequence continues at coordinate 45,916 of MEIZ01000177.1, read as the reverse complement.
TTTCGAATGAATGTAATCCTCAAAATTGGCATTTTTGGTGTCCCTATGGGACTTTTTTTCGTCGGCGGAGGGAAATGCCGTCTTCTGTGCCTTCTCCTCTCGCCGCATCATCGCGCTCTTCCGCTGCTCGCTTCGGGCTTTCTGATCGGTTTTTTGCTCAATTCGCTTCTGTTCGATGGGTGGGAGGCGGTAGATGAACAACAGCAACAACAACACATTGTTGGGGACGTGCAGAAAGCGGAGAAGTGGGAACGAACAATTGTCGGCGGTGAGTCGTTGATGAACGCCAACGATGCGCAACAACAGCAGCAGCCACTCAAAGTGAGAGGGAGGAGGGNTTGAATACCCTCCGGGGTCGGGATTTTAGATTTGATCGTTGTCGGGACTTTCCGGGATAAAACACAGGGGAAATTCGGGAGTTTTGGTCCCGTAACTTTTAGTATATCGCTTAGTGCTGTCTCTTATACACATCTAGATGTGTATAAGAGACAGGTATATCGCTTAGTGTGTGCCCATGCTTTTTGGAGTTTTTGGCACGGTGTCGGACGCGTTCATTTGTGCCACCAAATGCCCCTTTCGCATCGCTTTAGCTCATTCGCGCCCGTTTCGCTGCTTCCGAATTGGGCATTCGCCGTCGCATTCTGTTGCTGCCTCTGATCCGGTCGCCGGTCGGCCTGTCCCTGCACCGGTGGGTACTCTCCGCGCACTTTGACTCCGCCTCAGTGCGCCCTGTCGTGGACACGTCGCGCGTTAATCCTGCTGATTTTGTCTCCGAATCAATTCCTCTCCGGCCGGGTGGGCTTGTGCCAACGCATGTCCAACTGCTGAATGCCATCGCTAATCAGGTGCCTCCCCATCAGATGCGTGTGCCATCCAACCAAAATGCCCCTTTTAGACTCTGCAGCACAACTTTGATTGGTTTCTGCTCTTCCCCGAACGCACTTTTCTCAACCCGTTCCAACTCCGTCGGCTCATCGACAGCCTCCGATGGAATGTGCCGTTGGCACTTGGCCACCGCAGACGCGACGGCGGTGGAGGCGATTTGTGCGCAGCGGAGGCCGGCATTCTGTTGTCCAACTCGGCCATGCAGCTGCTCGTCGAGGGCCGCAATCTTTGTCGAAGCATCGTCGCCCGGTCGGAAGAGTCCGCGCTGGAGAAGTGCATTTTGTTGGCCACCAATTTGAGCTGCCAGACCTCGTCCCAGGGGGTCAACCATTTCTGGTGGCGTGTGCCGGAGGATCAGAACACGCCGAACCCGCTGCCTCTCCACGGTGTGTGCCCGCCCCCTATGAGTTTGGTGGAAAGCATTGATTTTCGTCCTGCACTGACCACTTCTTCAGTGTGTTCATCTACTTTGTTCAGACCAAATCCCCCGATTGGGCACTCGTTGGAGCCGTTTTAATCGCTCTCTGACCGTCTCCCCGCTGCTCTCCGACCTGGACGTTCGGGCACTGTTGGAGCACTTTCTATCCGTAGAAATCGATCAGATGGACGCAGAAATTGAACACTTTGAGAAGCAGTTCAGCTCCGAGTTTGGGGAAGATGCTGGGTGGCCCGTTGGCTTTGTTGGCGGTGACCAAAAAGTGCCAAATCGATTCCAAGCGCCCGTTTGGGAGATGTTCGACGATGTTGGCAATTTGTTTGGGAACGACCCGGACAGAAATGTTGAGGGAGTTGAAAGGAAAGGGCTGGGGGAAGAGCTGAAGTTGGTGATTGAAATGGCCAAAAAGAAGGCGGCCGAACAGAGCGGGTTGGCGGCTTCCACCGGCAGTGTCGAGTACGGCAGAGTTCGACAAGGCTATCGGTGGGTGGGGGGGGGAAGCAGCAGAGGGACTATTAAGCTGTTGAACCATTGAATTTTAAAGGAGATTCGACCCGGAGAAGGGCATGGAATATGTCGTAGATTTGGAGGAACATCGTCGACATGGTTCAGCAGCAGCCGCCCAACGACGGCTCGTCCGGGTGCAGCTTTCACGTCCGTTCCATTCCACAACGGTGTTGGAGAAGGTCGGGTGGATTTGGCACTGATAATCTGGCACTTTTTAATTGAGTAAACAAACGCTTTTTGTCAGGTGCCTTTTGTGAAGGAGGACTCGGACATCACAATCGTAGGTCCGTTTTGCCCTCCTCCCTTTCGAGACGGACCCCCCCCCCTTCCTCTTCCATGCAGTTCCGGTTGAGTCCGTAGACCAGGCCCTCTCCCTGCGCTCGTTGCTCCGTCGTCAACTGTTGCTTTGCTCTTCCGTGCCCCTTCGTCCAGCGACACGCCGTCAAATACGTTTTGTCATCGCCGTCCGTTCCATTGAGGCCGTTCTCGTCCGCGTGTTGGGTGCCAATTTGGCCGAAATGGAACGAAAGTGAATTTTTTTTTGGGGGGGGGGGCTCGGAATGAGTCCTTCGTCCATCTGTAGGGCTTTCTTCCGTTTAGATGCAAACACTCCTTCAACACGGACTCTGCACTGCTCCTGCTGAAACCAGCCGACCTGAACAACTACAACAACAAAGTGCCCATTGAAATTGTTGCCATTGACACAGCGGTCAGTGAATGTTGAACTACTTTTTACGAGAAGAGTTGGTGTCGTCTCCATCTTCTTCTTACTACAGATCGACCGTTACGGTCAACAGACTCTGTTCCTGTTGCTCTCCCCGTTTGTCGACTTCCAGTGGGACTTTCTGGACCGGGTCCGTGTCAACACCATCCGACATTTTCAAGTTGCTTCACCCCCCCCCCAACATTTGTCCCCGCATTTGTCCCCTCTTTCAGGTGTTCTTCCCGATTCCGTTCGCCGAGTTCAACCCGTTCGTGTCCGGTCTGTCGCCCGCAATTTCGTCTGCTGCCGACACTGCTGCTGCCGACTTTGTCATTCACAAAGACCGGGGACGCTTCGACACGGAGGAGTTCGGCGTGGCCGCTCTTCACGGGTCCACAATTTTGTTGTCCATCGTGTCCAATATGTCCAAAACTCCTAACAACCACTTCAGGACGGACTATGCCGCAATTCGTGCTGCAAAATTGGATGCCAATGTTGCAACGCCCATCGGCCTGTTCCATCTCTTCCACAACAAATCCGCCGATCGCCGCCGCCACGGCCTCCATGTGATGCGCGCCATCGACCCCTCCCTGCGCATTCGATACCGCCCCCGGGTTTGTCCAGCCCCCCAGGGGGGGTACGACGACCTTTTGCAATCGGCCGATTGTGAGACGCGACGTGCCCAAAGGATGGGCACACGGGCACAGCTGGCCAGACTGATTTTTGCCAACCATTGAGAAAGCAACCGATCGACTTGAACTTGTGGGGGCTTGGCCCGATTCTTTCGGACAATCTTTTGATTCCTAAAATGGGCTTTGGGGCCTGTTTCTTTGCTCTCGGAACTCGTAAACGCGGGCTTTAACGAACGCATCAATCACTTCTCTTGCCTGAACGAACTTCCCGCACTTCCCGTGGTTCATCCCCGTCCTCCCCCTTCCAATCCAATTCTCAACCAATTTGCATAATTTTGTCCCAGAACTCTCTTTGCTCTCTCTCTCTCTCTCTTCCCACCCGATAATTGCTCCGTTGAATTATGAATTTAAGAAAGAGTTTTATAAATAAATTTTTATTGCTATTATTGTGATTCATTTTGCGCTTTTAACAAATTGCAGCCAACAAAATTTAAATAAAACCGAATAAAAACATAACGATTTGAACTAAGAAGGTTCGGCACCGATCCGTCCCTTCGGGGGTTCTTTGGGGGTATTAAAGCAGAATGTTGTCGGGTCGGAGGTGAGTGTTTGTGTGTGCCGAGATTGGTTGGGGTCGGTCGGTCATCCTCCATTTTTGGCGTCCGTCGTCCCCCCGCCCCCCTCGCCAACACTCCTTGCGCCCTTCTCCCCGTCCTCCTCCAACATGTCGTCGTCCTTCCGCAACTGCTCCTCCTCCTCTCCCTTTTCTGCGTTCAGTTCACCTCCTCCATGCGTCTTCCGCTTCCGTTTGTCCTTGTGCAATGCGCACAAAAAGACGGGCAAAAGGAAAAGGCCGTGGAGCAGTCCTATCAAAATGACGGCGAAGATCGTCTTGGCAAACGCGACGATGGCATAAGTGGGCACAAACGCCAGAGGCAACATGCACAGGGCGGTGGAGATGCCTGTGGGGAAGCCAAGAAGTTGAACAACAACAACAACACCAAACACCAACCAGCTTGAAGCATTGGAGGACACATTTCTAAATGGGGAAAAGCCATCGGTCGCAGCACCACCAAAAGTACTCAAAATCCGGTGCGGAACACAAACCGTGGAGACTGTGCGCGATGCGGTCAATGCTGGTGCCCTTTTTGGTGTGGTACTGATGTGCAACATGGGCGGTGTAATCGACGCTGAATCCGGTGGCCAACAGCACATCCACCTGAATGGAAGCTGTTGAGAATGATCCGGGACTCATTTGTCAGGGTCATCCATTATTAGCATTTGGACCGATCGATCGTGATCTGTCCAACGGCACGGATGCCGGCCGCCCAATGTCAGATCAGATCACTCCCAAAACTGATTCGATTGGCTGCTCTTTTCTATGCTTACCATGGTCACCGGGTCCAAGTCAGCGCCACACCAACTGAGCACACCGACAAGCGCTGAAAGAGTTTTTTGGAAAAATTAATTTCTGGAAAGAATTGGTTTTGAACAACGGACTGAAACAAATGGAGGAGATGCACAGCGCAATGGCACACACGCCCAAACGGCTGTAGATGAACAGGGAACAGATGACGGCCATGCTAACAATGGTGACCGCGATGGAGCCGATCAGATCGCTTTTCACGGTCAACAACATGTTCAGGATGGCCCTGGACGAGGCGGTGGGGAGGGGGGAAAGTGATTTAGGAGAAAATATGTCAGAGAAAAAGTGAGGGGGGGGGGGAGCTTTTCACTGATCGTCCCGTTTTTAGCAGAATTTTAACGCGATCCCATTAAGCAATTGCGCAATCAGATAAAGCCCTGCCCCCCAGGCATTATCCGGAAGGGGTCTAACGCGTCTCCGTCGTGCATCGTGGCGTTGAACTGTGGAAAGCGTTCGAGGATGGCGCGCACTTTTTCCTCCACCACCGCCCGGTTCCACCACTCGGTCATGTGCCGTGTGACGATGGTGAATTGGAAAGCAACCACTAAATGCCACGACATTTACACAAAATTGGTGGCATTTTGAGTAGGGTTCGGCAACTGACCGTTCAGTGATCCGTCCGGGGCTGTCTCCGTTTTAATGATTGGTGGGTTACCCAACTGATCAACAAAAAATGCCAAATTGGCATAGGACGGACGGTACTGCTGGTGCCGTCCAAAGCCCATCGAACGCCAGAAATGGTCGGCACGGCGGTCGAACTGCTCAAAGTGTCGGAGCCAAAGCAGAGTCCGTCGTGCGCCCCAACTCTCGGGAAGTGCCTCCAACTGAGCGACCATCGCATTGAACTCGGCATACTGTGGGAGGTGGGTGGTACGGTAGATCCGACAGTTTCCCATACAAATAATACCTCCGAGGCATTTGAGATATTCGGTGGACCATTGACGAACACTTAAATGATGGAGGGGGAAGTGATCAGGCAATTTTTATTGGCGGGAAGGGCACAGCACAAACCGTGGACGGGGAAGAACTCCTCGAACACTTCGCTGAGCGAGTTCATGGAACTGGACAGGGGTGAGTCGGACGGAAACGCTTTGGACGGTTCAAAGGAGGATTTGAGCCTTGAGGGGAAAGGGAGGGCATCGATGGGACGGATAAAAACAGCTGATCGACGATCGATCGATAGGAGGAATTCGGAATGCAACTGTCACACACCTGAGCACGCCGCTGATGCCGATCGTGTAGAGAATGGCCGCAACAAAAAGTGCCATCATTCGTCCATTGGTCGAATGCAAAAAGAGGGCATAACGATGGACCCACGAGGGAGGCGAGGGCGGCACCAGCGCCGGCGGCGCCGGCAGTGGGGGTGACGGGAATTTGTCGGAGGAGGGGAGGGGACGACGATGCAGGTTGAGCTGGAGATGAACATGTCCGGCGGGTGGGGGGGAGGAGAGAAGGACGACGACGGGGCAAAGCAGGGTGAAGGTCAGCAGGTAGTCAATGAACACCGCGATCTGCGAGCAGTGCAATGATTCCAAAAAGAAGTCGTCGAGATTTCCCGGATCCCGATGAGACCGACTCCCCCGGTTTAGTGTGACCGGGATTGTCGGGATAGGGGGGGGGGGCAGTAATTAAACACACCGAGGTGCAAAGGCAGAACAGACTCATCTGCGGGGTCGGAGTGAAGAAGCCAATGCCGAAAGCGATTGTGTTGGTCAACGAAGTGATCGTTATGGAAGGGCCCACCTGAGAAGAGCAAATCAATCGGAATTCCGATCGAATGATTAAAGCGTTCAGATTGCACCGATTTCCCGATCAATCATTGGCCTTGGCCATATGTTCAAATTGACTTACGTGAACCATGACGAAAGAGAGACGTCGACGAGGGCACTCAATCGTCCGGTGGTGCTGCCACGACTGCAACATGATGAACGCGTCGTCAACGCCTACGCCGGCGATCAAGAACGGAGTTACGCACATTATCGTATCTGAAAGAGCAGGGTGGAGGGGTAAAAAGCCCATCCCTGCTGGTTGGTGTGAACTAGAGTTGGTCGGGATCGGGATTTCTGGTAAGAACCGGGACCGGGATCGTGAAAGCCGTGATCGGGATCGGGATCAGCATGTTGAACCGGGACCGGGATTTTTGACTTTTCAATCGGATTCCAAAACCGGGATAATCCCGACCGGGATCCAGATCCCGACCAACTCTAGTGTGAACGTACACAACGGGTTGCCCATCCAAGTGCAAAGTCCGAAGGCGGCCAGCGAAGAAAGCAGCGGGCACAGAATCGAAATGAGCACCACACAGAGCACGGAGAGTAACGGCACGGCGGAAGTGGCCAGCAGTCGGAAGATGACCAACGTGACGAACAGCAACAGCAGCACGAAGCCGATGGACATCAGAATGGTCGCCTGGGGGGTTGAGGAGGGGTTGGCGCTAAGTGTTCGTCTACTTCCAATCATGCACAACACCAACCTGGATGGCGCCACGGATCATCTCGCTTCACGCGCATATTCTGACAGTATTAGCAGCACATTCTCGTCCCCTCCTCCCCCAACCTGTTGGCGATGTCGTCGCCGAACACTTCGAACTTGACGCTGCGCAGCCTGTCCCCCTCAACCTGGGCCTCATTGAACAGCTTCAGCGTTAGCTGAAAGGTGAAAACGCGCTTATTTATATGTACTATCTCAAAAAAGTCGACCAAAAACCGCACTCAAAGACAGCTCTCCAACTTCCCCTCCCCGTTCCTTGTCCCAATTAAGCTAAATTCCGGGCCTCGAGCATCCACTTTTACTAAATTCCGGGTCTCGAGCACCCAATTTTGCTAAATTCGGGGTCAATTCTCGGGTCTCGAGCATCCAATCAAGTTAAATTCTCGGTCTCGAGTATGCTACTTGTCCACACACCTTCCTCAGCCTCATCTTCGTCTCGACGGTGTCGGCACGGTTAAAATACCAGAGAATGATCTGTGCGGAGTGGGGAATGGAATGTGTCCGTTTGTTTGGTCATTTGTTTTTGTGTCCTCTGTTCGCACTTTTTTGGCCGACACAATGCGCGAGTTGTTGTTTGTGAAGGAGTGATCTGTGGTTGGTTGGTTGGTTTTTTTGGTTGATTGGGCGGCGTTTGGAGAAGAAAAATGCGATCAATCGCTTACTGGCAGTCTGAACGCCCAGAACATGGCCGCCCAGGAACAGTTCGGTGCCGAGGTATGTGGCGATCGGATAGTTGAGCGCAAGCGGCGTAGAATTTGCGGATTGGTGGGACCGATTTGGGGCGAGAAGGGCATTCTGATGGAGGAAAGACGGGAGTGGGACTGAATTGCCTTGGCGATAGGGTGGGACTGAATACCGCGACGACATGGAAGGGCCCGTTCAGAGAGCACAGCGGGTCACAGCCGCGCATTCTGAGAGGGGAAGCAAGCTCGGGAAGTTCAACTCGGACACGTGACTCCGATGCTCTTGAGGGGGGTCTCAATGGCGTTTCGGGAATTCTCCGTTCTCGAAACAGCCCCCAAGGCGCAATGCCCCCCCCCCCGGTGCCAGGGATTTTTGGCACAAACCCCGTCAAACTGTCCCGGCGCTCCATTTGTTCGTTCACTTCGGCATCCAGACTCAGCACTTCCCGGAGGTGTGTCTCTCTGAGCATCGAACCGCCGTCCCGGGCCGAGAAAAGCACAAATCTAAGCGGACCAACAAAATGGAGGGGTTCAAAGCGCCGGCAAAAGACACACGATTGACAAAATGACTAAACACTCAGACAAAGTGTCACAAAGGAAAGGCTTCAACTTTAAAGAGGGCACATCCGAAAGCTGTGCCCGTCCGTCTTTTTTTTTTTTGGAACTTTTGGCGACAAAATGTCAAAAGTCATTTGTCGCGTGCCCCCAACCAAAACATTACGAGCGCAACGGAGACGTGCTCAGGTTGAAGAACTGCTCGTAGACGCTTTCTTCTCTGTTGATGGGAAAGAGAGAAAGCATTTGGGGGAGGGGGAGGCTATAACAATTAGAGCACCAACAGAGCAATTAAGTTAAATTGCAGGGATTGTCTTCACTATCAGAGAAAATTGTTGGCATTCGGGAAAAAAATGCCGAAAAATTAGCCCAATCCCGAGAGGTTTTTTTGAAACATTTCCGGCATTTCGCTATTCGAAAACTTTAAAAAAAAGGATTATTCGCCTTCACTAATTTGTTTACCGCATTGCTTTCGAGTTTTTCGGCGAGAACGATGCCCGAATGTCGTATTCTGAAGTGGGGAAACGTTGGAATTTGTGAATCGAACGCTTCAGCACAACAACAAAAACAACAACACATCGATCACACAATGTGCTTGCTTTGCTAACCAATTCGCAGATTGATCAGATGAACGGAGAGCACGGAGACGAGAAAAAGACTGATCAGAATGTGCGCGACCGGATGGGCGGCGATGAACAGGCCCCAGCGGGCATTTGTCGAGTCGAACATTCTGACAAAATTTGGGGGGGGGCTTGCTAATGCTTATGCAAAAAACATTTTAAATGTGTCCCGGGGGTGCTTTTGTGGATTTAAGCAAATGAAGCACAATGAATGGGTGAAAGTGTTCTTCTTTTTGCATCTAGATGTGTATAAGAGACAGACCGTGAAAAGATCAGCGATGAACGGCGGTGGAGGACGAATAGGGACGACGAAGGACGGCGCAGGGTCACAGAGGGGACACCGCCGGGGACAGAAGCGCCCGGGGGGAGGACGACGAGCAGTGGGCACGACGGGACTTTGTGCATTGTTGCTGAGGTGAGAACAGGTTAATGGGGTTAATTAACTAATGACTTGCGGCGGAAAAGAGACGCTTTTTTTTGTAGTTTGGACGGACGGTGGGTACAAATGAAGAAAAAAGGGGGAGGGGGAGAGAGAAAGGAACAGAGGGGAAAGGGGAAGAACGGAAACGGTAGAAGGGAGTGCGCGAGAGGAGGAAAAAGAATCTGAGGAGGAAGAGCAGGAAAAAGAATCTGAGGAGGAAGAGGAGTAAAAAGAATCTGAGGAGGAAGAGGAGGACAAAGAATCTGAGGAGGAAGAGGAGGAAAAAGAATCTGAGGAGGAAGAGGAGGAAAAAGAATCTGAGGAGGAAGAGGAGGAAAAAGAATCTGAGGAGGAAGAGGAGGAAAAAGAATCTGAGGAAGAAGTTGAAGA